>UFQX01001173.1:37500-46368 GCA_900497675.1 Arapaima gigas
AAAGCAGTAAAAAATGAGCACAGCTTCCTGTTCAGCTCAGCTGTGTTTTATGTGGGGGGGGGGGGTCATGAAAAACTAGTGTCTGGACATGAGGACAGTTACACTGCAGTTCTGCTTTCGCACACCAGGTGTTCACCAGGGGATGAACGAAAGAACGAAACTTCACTCAATCCAGCAGCATAAGTTGCACAAACATCTCGCAGACACACACACACACACACACACACACACACACACACACACAGGTGAACAAATGTTACTCGGTGAATGAAAACAAATTACCCCACAGACAGACAGACAGACTGATAGGCAAACTGACTGACAGACAGACAGACAAACTGACAGACAGACTGACTGACAGACAGACAGACTGACTGACTGACAGACACAGACAGACAGACAGACTGACTGATAGACAGACACAGACAGACAGACAGACAAACTGACAGACAGACTGACTGACAGACAGACAGACTGACTGACTGACAGACACAGACAGACAGACAGACTGACTGATAGACAGACAGACAGACTGACTGACTGACTGACTGACTGACTGACTGACTGACTGACAGAGACACAGACAGACAGACAAACGGACAGACAGACAGACAGACTGACAGAGACACAGACAGACAGACAGACAGACAGACAAACTGACAGACAGACTGACAGAGACACAGACAGACAGACAGACAGACTGACTGATAGACAGACAGACAGACAGACTGACTGACTGCCAGAGACACAGACAGACAGACAGACAGACAAACTGACAGACAGACTGACTGATAGACAGACAGACTGACTGACTGACTGACAGAGACACAGACAGACAGACTGACTGACTGACTGCCAGAGACACAGACAGACAGACAGACAGACAAACTGACAGACAGACTGACTGATAGACAGACAGACAGACAGACTGACTGACTGACTGACAGAGACACAGACAGACAGACAGACTGACAGACAGACTGACTGACTGACTGCCAGAGACACAGACAGACAGACAGACAGACAAACTGACAGACAGACTGACTGACAGACAGACAGACTGACTGACTGACAGACACAGACAGACAGACAGACTGACTGATAGACAGACAGACAGACTGACTGACTGACTGACTGACTGACTGACTGACTGACTGACAGAGACACAGACAGACAGACAAACGGACAGACAGACAGACAGACTGACTGACTGCCAGAGACACAGACAGACAGACTGGTAGATGGGTAAATAACAACGGTAAGTAGGTATGATCTATTCTGCCAGAAGGTGCCATGAAGAAACCAGGTGCTGGAAGGGGAGCCAGCGGGACTGTTGTCTGGGGTTCGGCACTTCCCACATGAGGACAGAGGGAAGGTCAGGTTCCCACAGGACCAGGAGGGACCCGTGGTCTCAGGGAAGCCTGGCTCCTTATCTTTGCCTGGGATCGGTGGCAAAGAGGCCCCCCTGACACCAGGATGCCCCCACACCCCCACCCCAACGCCCCCTCCTACTCCCACTCCCATTGCCACTCCCACCCAGCTAACTGCCGGTTGACTCAGACCGTTCACGCGCTCCTCGGACCGCACCGGGACGGTGACCTGCGAGCGTTTCGCGACCTGGAGCAACGCCGCCGTACCTCCTATCCCCGCTTCATCTCCAAAGTGCGCACCGGTGTGTGTGGCTCTTCTCATTCCGGGGAAGGGGGGGGGCATTTTTATGCAAATCTCCTCGGCAACAAATTTAGCCAAAGCTGCTCAAACCACACCTCGTCTCGCTGCGGTTCTGGGAAAAACCCTCTCGTGTTGTTATCCAAACAGGGCTGTTGCGATAAACAGCCTCAGATTTACACAGCGTCAGGTGGTGACAGTTAGGCCCCGCAAAACAGCCGGGTCTCATCATGATTCTGGAAGAATAACTACTCCCCGCCCACGAGGCCAGGCACACGGGACGCTTCGAACGCGGCCGTAACGTGCGTCGGAAAGCCGCCGGACCCTTCGCCTAGAAGGGCGATACACCTTTAAGCCCGGATACGCAGCGCTGGCAGCCGCTCGGAGCGGCGCTAAGTTGCATCAAAAAAGCGCGGCGCCCGTCGCGAATTTACATGTGAATTAAGGAGAGTAAAGGTAATTACTGCGGCCGACGTAGATAATGGAATGAGGCTCGCAGGTTCTTCACGTGGCACCTGGGCCTTCTTCCCCGCCCCTCCAATGTCATTACGGCGAAGGCCCCTTTGTCCGCCGGGACCTTTTGTGCCACCAGGGAGAGCAAGGAGAGAGAACCCGAGTCGAGGAGGGGGAAGAGCCCGACCGGAGATTCGGGGACGCGGTCGCGAACGTGACGTTTTTAATTAGCCCTGACCCCCCGCGTTCATTTATTCCGCTCGCTTTCCCCGTGTCTGTTCCGGACTTATCCGGGGCGTTTTATGAATGAAGACAACCGTGTGCCAGTCCATTACCCTCGCTGACCCCGGGCCGGGCGCGTTTTGCTTGAAGAGCAAGTGACGGATGGTTGCTGAGATGACCTGACACGCTGTCGGTGTGCGTCAGGAGAGGCCCCTGAGCGAGGGAGCGGGGAGGGCAGCCGGGGGGTGGGGTGGGGATTGTGTTTGGGAAACACTGCAGCAAGATGGGGGAGATAAGAGTAACACCTTGTGACAGAATAGCCTGAGAGCCTCCAGGCCTGGATCTTCTCACAGCGCCGAGGCGGCGGGCGAGAGGTTGGGAGGGGTGTGGAGGCTGGCTGGTGGCGTGGAAACATGCAGGCACCTGCCGATGACACTGTTTACAGGTGACACCGTCGGGAGGGCAGCAGGTGACGGCGTTTCTCGGGCTCTCGCACGCTCGACCGTTCTGCCCTCTCTGGCCTCTCAGCTGTGGCTGTTTGGAAACACACATCTCCCCCCCCACACACACACACCAACTGTACCCTCTGCTAGTCCTCCTTTCACTGGACCTTTTCGTCTCACGGGAAGCAGGTTGTGTCCGTGACCCCCCCCCCCATACCTCCCCACGCTCCCCGCAGGGAGTCTGTTTACCCAGCAGAGGTGCGGTGGCTCAGGTGCTCTCACTTTCCCAGTTAACACCATGCCTCTGTTCTGCTGGAAGCTCACGATCCCACCTCACTTACGCTTCCCCTTCATCATCATCACCATCCTTTCAGCCGGACCAACAAACAATATATGCAGGACACGAGCCCTCGGAAGAAGGCACCGCAGCTCCGCTCCAGGGATCTCCTTCCTGAGTGTCACTCTAAGCAGAATAATGCTCATCTGCAGGAGATATGGAGAAGGTTTTGGCAAGATGAATTTGGCCCATGTTCAGGTGTCAGCCGGAGCAAGTGCTTTGAAGGGGCGTGTGTGGAGAAGGTGATGGTTCAAGGTGGACGACATGAACGTGAACTCACCGCTTTGGCTTTTTCACACCACGTCTGAGCGCCCCCCCCCCCCCCCCCCCCCCCCCCCCCCCCCCCCCGCCCCCCCCCCCCCACTCACATCCTATCCCATGCATGACCTCATCNGGCCCCCCCCCCCCCCAGCAGCTCTCCTCCTTCCTCCTCCTCCTCCTCCTCCTGGAGGAAACATCTCCCAGGCATCACCATCAAAGCTACATGCAAGTCTTTTGTTCCATCACTGCGATTTTTTACTCATTAACACACACTTTGCTCTGAGCGAGGAAGCGCTCAGAGTCCCGAAGCCCTGTTTTCAGGCGCCGCTGATGCAGGATCTCCTCAGACCCCCCGCCTGTTTCCCCAGCGGATGAACTTCAGCTGCACCGTTTGCGCTACCAACTAACCATCTCTATCCCGGTAACAGCTCAGACACAGTGCTCTGTTAGTGCAGCTTTGTTTTGGGCCCGCTGCCGTTTTTGGGGCTGAATCTGAACGGCTTCCCCGAGCCCGCGTATCAAGCGCGGCCACGTTCCCGATTCTCATAATGCTCTTTTTTAAAGCCGCAGTAAGGGATGCGAAACAAACCGCAGGTTTAACGCCGCGTATCTTGAACGCGGTCCGCAGAAATCGAGTAACTTTGTCGCTAAGGTCGACGTCTTCGTCTTTTGGAATTACAAAATTACGGCTTCCAGAAAAACAGAGCAAATTTAGATATTGTGAAATTGCTGTTGTTTAACAGTCAGCGTTTGTTTGTTTCAATCCCACGCGCCGGCGCTCTGTCCGGAGCTGGAAGCAGAACCAGGAGGTATATTGTTTGCACTAGAACACCGTGAGGGTTTTCCTCTCCCGGGATCCCGACCAGCGACCCCCCCCGGGGTACATAACAGGAAGCCATTCTGGGGAGAAAGGACAAAATGCCACTTTGGGTTACCTAAAATATGACCGCCCCCCCCCCCCCCCCCCCCCCCCCCCCTTCCCCCCCCCCCCCCCCCCCTCCCCCCCCCCCCCCCCCNCCGCCCATCAGTCCGTTGGACTCCCCTCGAACCCGGCGTGACAGAACTGACACGCCCCCGTCACCAGAAACACCTGAAAAGACCCGGGCTTTTAAAACCGACTCCAGAAAGAACCGGAAAACGGTGGCGCTTACACCGGTATCCATTAGTAAACACAATGGTGTCCATAAATATCATTACCAGAGCGATGCTTACGATGTGCTTCAGACCGGGTTCAGCGTGCACTCGGATACGCGCCGCTGTCACGCGGGCGTCCAGCGCTCGATTTCCGCCTATTTTCTGCCGTCTGATTCATTGCAGCAACGCAGCGGCTGTCTTTTGGCTCAACCCGGGGCGAGGAAGTCTCCTTCCCGTTCAGCGGCAATCGGGGTGCGGGATCACGGCCTAGAGGTGACGCGGGTTGTGCCGTGTCGCGGAGCCTCCCACGCGAGTTCTTCCGCTGCCACTGGGAAACCCGGCATTATTATTAGTGTTATTACTGGGAAAACGCGGCATTATTGCTGACGCCCGTCGTACGTGGCGAAGCGGCAAACGCGAAGCCCGGTTTCATTGTTACTCACAAAAGAAGGAGGAACGACCTGTGAACCTGCGAGGACTCGAGAGTCAAAGCGCGTTTTCAGTGACGGCGTAACATTTCTGCTGCCCCCGAATGACACTTGTTTAAACAAAAAAAAAAAAATAAAAATCGCCTCTTTTAGCAACTCAGAGGAAGTCTTGCGCCTAAATGTAGGGTAGATATAGAAGCAGGAGGAACAGAACCCTGATGGGCTGCCTATTGAAGCAGTCCCTGCAACCCCCCCCCCCCCCCAACAGTCCTGTCCACTTTTGGATAAATGATCAAAAATCCATAATCTCTGAAAGTGTCTATGAATCATTCAAAGGAGAAAGCTGTGGGGGGGGCGGGGGGGGGGATGCTACATCAACAAACAGTAACAAAGAATAATAATCAATAGAAACATTAAATGATGCTTTACGACGGCCCACGGCGTGTGTCTGTTGAATTATGTCTGTTGTAAATAATTAAATAAGAGACTCATATTGATTTGGGAAATACACTTTTCTACCGTGGTAGATAAATATTAACCATTCCTCAGGCTATCATCACTATTATTATTATTATTATTATTATTATTATTGCGCTTGCTAGCCTGTGTCCAGGGTGCCTCCTTCTTTTTCCACTAAAGGAGCTAAAAAAGCAAAAGCGTGGCACTGGGACGCGGTAACCTGTTACAGAAGCCCCAGAACTGCTGCTGTTTGCCTAAAGTGTCGACCCTTAATTCCATTCCATCTTCAGAGTCATGAAATACAGAGCGAGACCACAACGTAGAATTAAAACAATATTAAACAATGGAGATCATTTTATACCGAACATTAAAAAAAAAATAAATAAATCAGGTCAGGAAGGGCGACTGTCGTCCGAGCTGAAGGGACGCGTCCTCGCTTCGGGCTCAAAGTGACGGCTGGGGACGGCTGTCTCTGTCCCGACTCCTGTCACCGCCCCGTTTGCTTTGCTTTTAACTACTCTGAAGAGACTCTGTGTCCTCGCGATGCCACCGGTGCCATTCCGATGTCTGGAAAGAGCTCGGGCCACCATTTTGGAAGCAGGCAGGCGGCGGGGGGGGTGAAGATCTGCTGTCAACAGGCAGAACAATGGCGAAGATGAGCAGAAACGCCGGCCTCCCTGGACGAAGCCGGGACGGACAGCCGGCGCAGGTCCTCGTGTGTTTGTTGTCATTTCACCGCATGCATCGGACAGGATGAGGATAAACGGGCCCGTTTCGCGCACAAAACAGACCTTTATTACAAATACAAATACGGACACGGTGACAAACACGCAGGACGCTCAGCTGTGTGTGTGTGTGTGTGTTTGTGAGACATGGATCCGAGAGCACCAGGAGCAGCCCGGACATACTGGACCCTGGTCTTTACTAGCAGCTGGGCTTCGGAGGAAAGCGTCGACTAAGCGAACCCTAACACACGAGTAATAAAGAGAAAGTACTGGGACGGAAAGAGCCGAGAGACAAAAAAAAATACGCATTTGCTCAAAAATCTATGCCCCCCGCTGCTGACGCGTTGCCCGCGATTGATCGACGATCGTTCAATAATGCGCTACAAACGGCGAAAAAGGGCCGACGCTCCTCCGACAGGCCTCTCTGCCTCCTCTTCGACCCACTGTCTTGTGCCGGGCTCCCGCCAGTTCAGGCCTGGCGTCCCGGGGTCGATACGGTGGGAGCAACGAAAGGTGCGTCGGACGCGTCCGTCGAGGGTCCCGCAGCCTCGGCCCAATTAAGATGTCTGCGCGGGGTCGACCGCATCGCGGGGGTCCCGTCGGCAGGGCCGGGGAGGAGCAGCGTCGATCCGCCGAGGACGCCTCGGAGACGACGCCGAACAAGGGAGCCGCGGCAGCTCGAGCGGCAGGCGCCAATCTGGTGCCAGGAGGTGCCCCGAGCCGTCCGGACGATCCGCCCCCCCGCCTGGGCTCGGCGTCGCCATCGGTCGGCCCGCTTCGGCAGCGTCTGTCTCGTAGGTTGTCGACGGTTACGCGTGTCGCACCGCAGTGCGCCCCCCAGGCTGTCATTAGTTGATGCACAGTAACAAGATTAAGTCGTGTTTCTTTAAGATATAACACCAGTCCATTAATCTCTGGTCGATGTGGAATTCCTTATTAGTATTCAAAAGTAACCTTTTGAAATGCTAATTCATAAAATAGAAGGCTTTAAAGGATGTCTTTTAATACATGTCAAAATATGTTATGGGGAAATACATCTATTACTTCCACAGTCATTTATGTGCAATGTATTATTTATGTATTCTTATTTATATATTTGCATATTACAGCATATGGTATTGTGTGTGTGTGTGTGTGTGTGTGTGTGTGTGTGTGTGTGTGTGTGTGTGTGTAGTGTTGGAAATGCATTAGAGAACAGCTGAGCAATTGCCTTTTGTGGATTTAAATCACGTGAAGCAACATAGAGAAGGAAACTGTGATTCAATCGACCGTTTTGAGCTGCATTTTGCGGAAGAGCCGGTGGTATTTTTAAAGAAACCGGTGGCCCTCGGTTGACCCGCGAGCAGTACTAAGCTCCCGTTCAAATCGGGCTCGGCCTGCACCCGGTTTGCCTGACCCGGGTGCTCTGGTTTCCTCCCGCAGTCCAAAGACGTGTTTCTGAGGCGGCCCGGCGACTAAACGCCCCCTCTGCGCGTGCGACTTACTTTCGTAACACACGACAGGAATGGGCGCGAGTCGCTTTGGAGAAAAGTGGCCACTGACTGAATCGGTGTGAAAATGGAAAACCAGGAGGCGAGACGTACAACCACAGCGGGAGCCTTCGGTTTTCCCTCACGCACTGCTCTCCTCTCGCTGCTGTCATTATTACATTATTATTATTATTATTATTATTATTATGTTATAATTTATTTGTTTAGCTGAAACATTTGTCCTCGGCAACTTACACTGACTCAGCGAGTTACAACTATTTGCCTATTTATTCTGTGAATAATTTTGAGGAAAGTACCTGCCCCTCTTTCAGGGGGTCTTTTCCACTGCAAGGCAACAGCTTTCAGCACCATTACATCTTCTCTCCAGACCGCGTGACTCATCCAGGATTTGTAGCCGGGTCCTTAAACGGTGAATACAAGGAAACGACCCCCCGTGGCCCGCCGATTCCCACGTTTACTGACACGACAGTCGCCGGATTCATTTCGCCGCGATACGTCGCAATTAACCGGCGTAACTGTTGCGTTTTTTTTTTTTTTTTTTTTTTTTTCCGCTGNTACGTCGCAATTAACCGGCGTAACTGTTGCGTTTTTTTTTTTTTTTTTTTTTGTTTCCGCTGATGATTATTTATCGAACACTGACCTCAGTCTGTCTGCTGCTAAAGAGACTCTTTCATCACGGGACTTCTAACCGGCCTTTGCGTCTCATTCCTGGCCCATCGGTCCAGGTTGTTGGCCCCTCCCCCTCCTCCCCTCTCTGCTGCCTCTGCATTTAAATACCGCACAGGTATCGATTGTGGAGGCACGACTGGCCTGGCTGGCTTCAGTTAACCCCCGCGGCAGACCGGGCCGAGAGCCGACGTCCAGCCCGACCTCCTGCTGTCCGCAAACTTTCTTAATGAGCCGCGAGCTCCGCCTCCACCTCCTAGCCCCTCCCCGCCCGCTCCCCGCCTCTCGCGTCGGCAGTCCGATGCGGCCCGGAAAGGAAAGTTCTGACATGCGGAAGCGGCTTTAAAATAAATCTTTAGCAAGCATTTCTTGCGCCGTGCAAATCCGTAACAGAATTCTCCATCTGGACCTGCAGTGAGTCCCCACCTGACGCAGCTTAGCCGTGTTCCCTTAGAATCCCTGCTTGCGCCGGCTGCCCGTTTGACACTCAGCCTCCTCCCGGAAGCTGGAACCAGGTTACCTGGGACGACCCCCACGCCGCCAAACCCACCCCCCGCCCCCCCCCCCCCCGCGTAGGGCGCC
>UFQX01001173.1:46424-67414 GCA_900497675.1 Arapaima gigas
CCCCCCCCCCCCCAGCGTAGAGCGCCGAGCTTCCCCGGGGTCTGCGGCGCAGTACGAACACCACCCTTGTGCCGGGTGCGGGGGAGATCCCCCCGATTGGGGAGGACGGCGGAAGCTGACAGACAGTAACAAAGAACACCAGTTACTCTCAATTACAGCTTTAAATTGGGATCAATAGAGCAGGAGCAGCAGCAAGAGCTTTACTTGCTATCGTCGGTCGCTGGGCTGGAGGAGAATAACAGGCTGAGCAAAGGACTTAAAATTAAAACCAGGTTGTTTCCTTTTAAAAAAAAAAAAGAAAGAAAGAAAGAAAGAAAATGAATTAAATAAACTCGCAGGAAGTTTAATAACCGAGAGACACAAGGAGCTGCTTCTCTCGCGTTTTTGCTCTCTTTCCAGCAAGGCCTCGAGCCAATAACCCCCTTCCCTGCCGCACACACACACACACACACACACACACACACACACACACACACACACACACACACACACCTCCCTTCTCCCCAACCTCTGCCGGGTTGCCTGGTTACCGCCCATGAGCTTCGCCATGGCAACATCTGGAATTAAGGTGGGTGGGCACTAGGCCAGGGCCAGCCTAAAGTTTCACTGTAGCCATAAAACTAACTCAAATAAATCTTGTTCAGCTGCTCTTCACTGCTCCTCTCAGGCGCCTCCACACACTTGGGTTCTCACCCCCCCCCAACCCTGACGAATGAACCATTTCTCTCTCTCTCTCTCTCTCTCCCTCTCAGCGAGCCGAGTCGGGTCGGTCCTGAGGGGCACGTGGCGTGCGGCTCCTTCCCCTCAAACCCCGCCCAGCCTGTCCGCTCCTGTTGGGCCCGACAAACTCAGGGCATCCCGCTGTGTTGTGTCGGCCTAAACGCGATGTTCCCTGTATTATCTTCTTGACCTCAGGACAGGAGTAACACGTCGTTTTTCTTCTCCGCTTCCCTTTTTTCCCCTCACGTTTCACCACGTGCCGTTTGCAGCGCCGCGTTCGCAGGAGGCAGGATCCCCGATCGCCAACTTGCTTTGAGGGTAAGAATATGCAAAACACTCGTATCATTACAGCAAAAAAAAAAAAAAAAAAGGTGGATGGGAATATAGGGTAATTGGGCAAATTAAAATGCACCCCTGGAGAGCTGTCGCTCTCTTCTCCCCTCCTTCTTCCCTTCCGTGGGCGCGGCTTCCATCCCGCGCTCGTCCGCAGGGCTCGAGCCAATCCGAAAGGTGGACACGAGCATCCTTTAAACTTCAGCTACCCGAGGCCCGCTGCTTTGGAGTAGAAGGCGTTCCGGATGCCTTTTCCGCGTGGAATCATTTACTTTTTGCCAAGGAAGGACTCCGTGAGCCACCCGCTTGGACGTGACAGACGTAAGAGGCGGGTGGCACAGTTCCCCACCTACTGTTTACCTGCAGGGAGGACCGGGGCGGGAAAACGTGACGGGGGTCGAGATGATCTGAACCACACCTGTTCTGCGTCGCCCCCCCCCCCGGCCTATAAGATGTGGGGAAAGGAGTCTTAAGGACGGAGCTAAATGTCAATCGATAAATCAATAAGGAAGCCATAAAAGCCTGCAGGCAGAGTCTCATCTGATAAATACCCTGTTTATAGGACAGGCCGGATTAGCGAGAGTGTCTTTCCAGACCCCACCCCGCCTCCGCCAACCAAACTCGACCTCAGCGCCGTCCGCCTGTCCCTGGGAAAGGAAAAGGCGCAGGTTGAATGCGAGGGCGGCTGCCATCGAACCGCCTCCCGGTCAAAAAAACCCCCCCTAAAACTGACCTGAGCTGCCCTTGAACTATGAACTGAATTCAGAGAGAATAACAATTTGAAAAAAAAAAAAAGAAATAAATTTTCAAAAATCTGGTTTTGCGAGCCAAAACGGAAAGGGCCAACAGGCATCGAGAAGAACCGCGGACTCCAAACACGGGGCGAAAGCTTGTCTGTATTCCCAGCCTCTTCCCCTCAGTCTGTTATCTTAAAATATGCCATCTATTTAACCGTCATATATTATGCAATTAGCAACGTCCCTAAACCTTATTCACGGAAGAACAATATATAATTAAAATGTACAAAATGTAATTTGTTTTCCGCCGTCTCTCGGGCTGCTGAGGATTGTGCTAAAAGAAACGTGACGCTACCTCCTCAGTCAAAAGACAATTACACGCGTGCGGATTCAATTAGAAATCCGTAATGAGTATATTTATGTAAAGTATGAGTTTCACTTTGGCCGGCTTCGCGAGCGACGGCAGGACGGGATCCCGGGGCGGGCTCGGGCGCGATCCCTGCAAGACAGGACATCTAAGACCACCCCCCTTCTCCCCGCAGAGTCGGGAGGGCCGCCAGCGCTAATCGCCGCTTTGATGTGATCCATCTTAAGACTAACAACACGCGCAGCCTTGGTTTCGTCTGGAAGTATGTGTACACCTGTATCTCCCCCCCCCCCCCCCCCCCCCCCCCCCCCCCCCCCCCCCCCCCCCCCCCCCCCCCCCCCCCCCCCCCCCCCCCCCCCCCCCCCCCCCCCCCCCCCCCCCCCCCCCCCCCCCCCCCCCCCCCCCCCCCCCCCCCCCCCNGAGTCGTGCAAAACGCCGGCCTGCTGCGCGGCGGATGCGCCGGCTGCCGTTTGCATGTAGAGATTTGTAATTACCAGAATACATTTAAATACATTTGGGCAGAGGACTCCTCTGAGAATACACCCCCCCGCCGGCCTTTCTTCCAGCAGCGGAGGAGACGGCGAGCATCAGAGAGCGTTTTACAGGGCTCCTCGGCCATTACGCGGTTGCTCCGTAAGTGCGGCGCGCCAGACGCCGGGCCTGACCCCGGCGACCGCTGCGGTGATGACTCCATGACTCCAGCTCCGTCTGGTCCTCCGCACAGGACCTTGGCCTCTCCATTAGCCCCCCCCCCAAGCCAGCGGTTATGTAACCGGGTCCTGGTGCCTCGCCCCCTCCCTGCTCTTCAGGAAAGAGTCAATTATTTATCGCGCAGCGTACTCTTTCATCTCCGCTGTAATTGCTGCGGTGGACTTTGTGCGGGGGGCTACGTGCAACATGCTAGATTCGAACCTCTTACCAGCTTTTGCGGGATGGTAGACACCACAGCCGCTGCAGCCCTTGTGTCCCTGTTTTGGGGAAAAAGACCGGCAGGGATGTGGGAGCGGGTGAAGGGGGGGTGCAGTATGACCCCTAGTCACCCCTGGGGTCATTCAGAGGGGTCAGCTTGGGTGACCCTGCCCTGTGCGGTTACAACGGATGCAGCTCTGCGTGGAAGCAGATCCACCCATCCATCCACCGTCCAACGCGCAGCATATCCAACAATCTCTTGCTATTATTATCGTTCATCCATTAACCGCTTATCCTGAGGAAGGTGGCGGCAGTGCGGAGCCTTTCCTGGAAGCAGAGGGCGCTACGCTGGGAAACTGGCCCCTGGGTGGGACACCAGCCCATCGCAGAGTCATTATTCTCGCTTTCATTATTACTGGTCCAAGAAGCCTTGTTCACAAACACAGCAAATCCAGGAGACAAACCCAGCCGCGTTCCTACTCGTGGCAGTAACTGTTCGGTAAGTCGGTTCCGTTCGCCGGTTTCTCTCCTGCATCTCGCATCCCGGCTCCATTCTGAACCGGCGTCGTTTTTGCCACGTCGCCATTAATAACACCGTAATGAAATGACAGGAACCAAAGGAGGTCCCGGCATAGCTGCTCGAAAGCTTTCTGGGGCGTCCAATAAAGCCGTGCCGCATGGTTGTTAATTAAAGGGTCTCCGCGGGAGGGAAACAGAGGTGGGGGTCCTCGTCTGGCCCGGGCGGGTGGTGGCGGTTGCCCCAGGAGAAGGGAAAAGGGATTTATGGGGGGAATTCCTGGAATTCTCCTGGCCTAGAAGCAGCGCCAGAGGAGGCCGGGCTGCGGAGCCTGTCGGGCGTTTCTGGAATTCTGACCCAGGAGAGAATGTGGAAGGTGAAAACCAAGGTGTGTCCCACTGCTGCTCTGAGCACTCGGGTCGGTGAACCCCCGAAGTTGGAGGAGGGTCCCTCGGGTTTGCTGCGGGGAACAGGGTGGACGGCCTGATCGGACGTTTTATTTGCGGCTTCAGCGCTTTTCCGCCGCGCGACCGATCAAAGACTGATATTATTAATAACACAGATGATAATAGCGTGATCGTTCCCTTCAGCATCATTTTGTTGTGATTCATATGTTTACTGCGTGTTTTTCGTCGCAGACCCGGGTCCGGAGAACACGAGTGCCAGCACGTTCGCGTTTGAGTCAGTCCCCGATGGGACGCTCCTCGCATGCGAGGCTGAGCGGACATCAAATGATCCCTGAGCGACTGCGTGTGGAGCCCAGTGATTGATACGCACTCTGTGGCTCCACTTGCTTGTTTTGAGGGACAGACGGGCTTTTGTTCTGGCTGGATGACCAGTTGTGCCACGAGTCCCTTTACTGGAACCCCGGACCGCAGAACCGGGGGGACCGCTCCCAGGGACCGTCATCGCATCATTTGTGCGAGGTGACATCACACAACCCAGACGGGCCACCGCGACGGGGAGGGTGTCGGGGTTGGGCGGAACGGGGGCGGCGGAGATGGGGGCGGGGAAAGAAGGGACCGGGGCTGGGAAGGCGTAGATAAAAATCTATCATGTGTTGCCTGACAACCACTTTAGCCCTGAAACAGCAGATTCTGACTGTGCCCACGGACAAATCCGTTCTATACATCATCTCGCAGGAAACAGCAAATGATAAATTCTTAACACAATACATTTTGTCCAAAAGATTTAACATCTAATTCAGGCCTGACAGGTCCTTCCATCTCGCGGCGGTGCCACGCGCCATCGATCTCCCCCTCGCCGGCCGGCCTTGGACCCAGCTGCAAATACACAGCGCTCCGTCACCCCCGGAGCCGAGCACAGGCCCCGCGTCACAGCGATGGGACACCGGGAGGAGCCCGAACCGGAGGACCACACAGCCCCAACAGCAGAGTGTATGCACGCACACACATATACGTGCGCACATATCAACACTCATCTACTTGCAGATGTCCACACAGACACACATACTGACCTTATACATATGTAAGGAGGAGAAAACAGCAGCGGGGACAGACACCGTGATTCCGAGTAACAGAAACATCAGCAAGGAGGAATATGAGAAGCTGGAGAAATACCAGGGATGGAAAGAAGACTCGGAGAGAATGCGGAAGGTGAAAACCAAGGTGGTCCCGCTGGTGACAGCGGCACTTGTGTCTGCGACCCTTAAACTGAAGGAGGGTTTCCGTCAGACGCCAGGAATGAGAACATCGGTCTCAGTCCAGAAGAGCACAGCCCTAGGAACGGCAAAAATACCCTCAAACTGCAGATGCACAAAGGGGTAGGTGGGTAGGTGTCCTTACCCAGATACAGAGATGCACATACAAGCTCACATATTATACTCATATACACACACACACACCTCCATCCCCACATCGAGGGACACATGCTGTTCACTCACACTATGTTACTCTCTCTACGTATATAAATTTGAAACGCATTTATATACAAACACACACACCTGGACTTACTCGGGGCCCAGCACACACCTTCGTACACACACGTCTGCAATCGTCCGCAACACACGTCTCCCCACCAGGAGGAACGTGGCGGTGAGACCCGCGCGCTCTCACCAGGCTCCTGGTGCTCACATTTCCACCCCCTTGGAAGATCTCTGAGTGTTCTCCAGCAGGACGCCGGCTGGCGTGAGCCGCGCTGAGGATCAATACGCTGTGTGCCGTATTGATATGTTCAGTGGAGAGCCTTTGTACTTTAAAGTGTTTGATGCTTTGTTGAGAGTTCAATACATGTTTACAATGGAGCGCGTGCATAGGAAATCATTGGGGACTTTCTTCTCGACGCGCACATTTGAGGTGATTAGCACATTTAAAACCTTGAATTAAAGCATCGGTGAAGAAAAGGCTCAACCGTCTTTAACAGCGCGTTTTAATTATTCAAAGGGCGGTTACGGGACTGTCTTGTGTTCCTCTGAAAACTCGAGCCGGAGCCGGTGTGCCGAAGGTAACGCGAAGCAGCAGGAGATCTCTGGAAGGGACCGCGAATCGCGATACGTTCAAGAGCAACGGCTCGGAGAAGCACCGAGGCTGCAGCGCCTGGGACTGAACAGTCTGGTCCAGCATCGGGAGGGATCTGCCTCTTGGACTGTTGAGTCGGCTGCCCGAGTGCTTCGGTTCAAAATCAAACGCGCGTACGGGGGTATAAAAGACTTAAACATCTCCCGAGGAAGCAAAGCAAAACCGGGCGCCAGGAGGGATGAAAGGCAACAGGGTTTATTCCGCGATAATGACCCGTCGGTCGAACGCGTGAACAAACACGAAGCAGCCAGGGAACGGCTTGAAGAGATGAAGATCACATGCCAGGGTTTACAAATACAAAACTGCTGTCCCGATGGGATCTCCTGAACAGCCACTTGCGGCACAGAAAACAAACAAGCTGATGGATGTCACTGGCCGCCATTACGGCTCCTCCGAGCAAATATCCCCCGTATTTTGAGGATCGTGACTCAGTGGGGTGGGTGTGGGAGGGGGGGATGTTTACATGAACAAGGGTCACAGAAGAGGGCTGTTATTTTGTTGCTCAGCTGAAGCGTTTACACATCACAGATATTCACACAGCTAGGGGTTTGTACCATTGTGACTCGGGGTAAGTGAACAGGAGCTGCAGGGAGCTGAGCTACAGCTTCCCGTCCGCCGGCATCGAGTCCTTATTCGCTTCTCTTCCCGCTGCCTTTGCTGTGAAGTTTTTACCCCGAGAAAGAGAGAGTTCCACTTGAAATGGAGGCACGGCCGGGCCTCCAGCGGCCGGGCGCATCAGCACGTCATTGATCTGCTGGACGTCACCGCAGTAGGGAGCAGGTTGGCACTGTTGCCATTTTCTCTGAATTTATTTAAACTAATATTAATTTCAAACGCCTCGGTGTATCTGCTCACCGTTTGGTCGTCCTCTGCCTCCCACAGGTCAGGATTCTAAGGGCGCCTCCAGCAAAGGGTGACTGGTGGCAGCAGAAGGACACAGGAGGGCCAAGAGGCCTGGCGTGGGCCCAGGGAACAGGGACAAACACTGGTCTGTGAAGAGCCAGTCAGAGAGGAGATCCAGGAACCAGATCGACGACGCATTTACCCAGACAAATTCCACCTACACCCGGTAAACTTAAATAAATGAGAAAGACTTTGTTTATGTGGCTAGTGGTGTAACATTTCAAAGATCGGCTCTGTTCGCCGGGAACATTTCCACGGTCTCTCGCCAAAACGGACTCGCCGAGTCTCACAGGTGCGCGATCACCTACCGTGACCCGTCTATGGCAAGTGAAACAAATTCCCATCGCTTTAAAGTCAGCAAGGACATACAGCGGCACACTATTTTTGAGTTTGAGAAGCCAAACTCTAAAGCTTGGGGGTTGGTGGAAAAAAAAACTGGCTTCGATAATCCTTAGAGTCTCTGCAGACACGGCGCTGTTGTGAAAACGCGGGATTCTTTGACAGGAAAGGGTTACAGAGAGTTCCTGTATAGCGCAGAGCTTCTTCAAGCTAATGGATTGCAATTCTTTAGATTATGGCTTGGCAGTTTTCCCAACATACAAGCAAACTGAAAGAATTACTAGGAGGACACAAGTCTCAACATTTGGAACGGTTAAACGCGGGCTCGGCTCGCTCTGCCAAGCTGTATTTGGCAGCGAGGTATATGTAAAATCACTGAAATAATTAACTGTTGACTTCAGAAAAAAAGCCCCCCCCTCCCACCCCACTTTGCTGTTTTCGCATTTAAATGAGTCCCCGATGGATACTGTCGCTATCGTGGGTCATACTCCAAACACCCCCCCCCGACAAGACCACCACCGCCACCACGCAAAAGCTCGTCCCCCAACCGTCCCAGAGCGGTCTCGCGCTCGGTGTGTCCGTGGCAGCAAGAGGGCTGCGTTGTCAGAACCCGTTTTAGTTAGCCAAAGCCTGCAAAGCGGCCCATGTCAACATCGAGAGCGGCCTGGCACCGCGGTGCGAGGGGAAACGGGCTCCTTGCGTTGCACTAATTCATTTAATGACTTTTTGCCATCAGCCAGGCCCGTGTGCTGAAGTTGCGCCAGGACCACCATCAGTCCGTCCCCGCTCGCCTCCCCTTGCCCTCTGCGCTGTGTGAGTGCTCACTTCTTCACCGCGCACAGCTGTGGGAGTGATGCTCTTTACACAGCTTATCCGGACAGGGAGGATCCTTACAGACCCGCACGGCCTCTTTATTTATACAGCCATCTTCCTGCCAACAGCTGACAAAAGCACAGCGCTAATAGCACACGAATCCTAACCCCACCCCCACCATCTTCCCCATTCCCTCTGCTCTTCCCGTGGGCCTGCGCTGTGTCACAAGAACGTCCGCACCCACGAGGGCCGACGCGTGCGGTGCAATGCGGCTCTGAAGTCCGCCCGTCAGACAGAGCGTCTTACGCAGCGGCCGAGCGTCTCGGCCTACACTTTGGTTTCGGGGGTGAAGGTCAAAGTGCGGCAGACAGCCCGGGCGACACAACGTGCACTGGGAAAGTCGCGGCACCTTTTGGAGGCAGAAGAAGAACACAGATGCAACTGAAAGTTGCTTGAATCAGAAGATGGGAGAAGATCGCAGACAGACAGTCAGACAGATAAATTTGTTTCTCTCACATTCAGTAGAATGGTTCGATTTTTACTCCGGTGATACTCAAAGCAGGTGTGCTGCTCCCTGTTCTGGCAGGGGCTTGTTAGCTCCTACCAGCCAGCTTTGTGTCTCCGGCAAAGCCTCTGGCCAGTTCTCTGGCCATCTCCCACCTTCAGCCAGTAGTTAGGAGTCCTTCAGCCATGCCAACTGACTGCTCGCCATCCACAGTTCCTGACATCTTCTACCCAGTTGCCATCTGAGGCCCCTGGCCTGTGTGCAACATCTGGGAACAGCCTTGCCACTGAGAACCACCTCACAACACACAGATGTTCAGGTGTGTGTTGCGTGTGCAGAGCTTGAGGTCACGTTTGCTACCATCAGACAGGAGTGTGAACTTCCCATAGGCTTGGGTCCTTCCGGAAGCAGCCGGTAGCGTTTGCGATACGGTGCGTGAAGGAGTGAGAAGTGTGGAAATGTTTTTTTTTGGGGAGGGGGGCACCTCAACCCCCACCCATGCGTAGTGTGTGGATCATCTTGTGAATAAATCATGAAGAGAGCTGCGCTTGCCAAGAAAGGGAGCTCGCCTTTCTTCTTCCGCTGTGTCTTTCCCTTTTCACTTTTTCTTTCTTTATACACCTCATGGGCTTAATCAGCATCAAAGACTTACAAATCCAATAAAGCAGCCACACACACACACACACACACACACACACACACACCCACACACAGACAAAACACACACACCTCCTGCCGCAAGCTGACGCAGACACCCTCGCGCTTCGGAGGAACCTGCTTCTTGACACGGTGTCAAGGTGGTCATCACACCAAAGGGGCCACCAGGGAAAACGTGGGTGAGGGGACGGTTGCTGAATGTCGTAACACGTCATTCGCATGTTCTCAGAAAACACTCCCCAGTTTCTCGGCAGCAACATCTCTGCGCATCCGTCCCTGGTTCCAGGTACTCGCCTGCTGCTTACCACTGATAACAGTGGTGACAGGCAGGGAGTCCCCTGGTGCAGCGCAAGAAGTTACAGCCTAGCGTCACCAACAAACTACTTTCCAGATGTGCTGGAAGGGGTGGGTGGAGGCCAGCGCCTCTCGAATATGGGAAGTGTTGTCGCCAGAGCTGCAGTGAGGTCTGCCGCTCGTGTCCGTTTGCGCGTTTTCCCTACGCTGTGTTGGTGGGACTGTGGAGCCGTGCGAGCGTCCACACGTGTGGACACGTGAAGGAAGAGGCAGGAGTTACCGTGGAGCTCGGCTAACAAGAGGCCGCATCCGCAAACCCAGGTGATCCCGCTGCCGTGAGGGGAGAAGCAAGCCGGGCCTGGGATTTTCCCATGGAGATCAATGGCCGGCGGATCAATGGCCGGCAGATCGATGGCGCTGTGATAGGTGACTGGGACGTGCCCCTGACACTAGATTAACAAGACGCTGAACAACTTGGGAAAGGGGTAAAAAAAAAAGTTGTGCTTGTTAAAAGCAACCAGAAACTCTGTTTCGGGTGCCGACGTACAAGCTGACGTGCGGCGAGGCGTCGGCTGGTCGGCTCAGAGACTGGTGCCGGTTCAGAACGTGAAGCTCCTGGGTCCTGAAAACAGGAAGACTCGAAGAACACGTAGAAAACTCAGATCCATCTTCCAAACAGGCTTCCACCTTCACCCGAGGTCATTCCTGCCGGCGGCCTTTAGGGTCTACAGTTATTATTATTATCATTATTATTATTACTGTTATTTCTAGTGGTAGTAGTATTCTCACAGTTGGGGTGGTAATAACCTCAGTGTCTGACAGCTATTGAGCTCTTAATTTGCATATTCTTATATTTGTCCTTCTGTGACATTTATTTCATTGCAACGTATCTATCTATCTATCTATCCATCCATCTATCATCTGTATGACAGCCGGAAGCGGCTTCATCTCCAGCTTGACAACACGTCACAGCTGGCAAGAGGGAGGAACGGAGGGGAGAAAAACACTCACGTGCATGTAAAGGAACAAGACCCCACTGTGACGGTGACAGGCAAACAAAGCCGAAAAGAAGGAGGCGCTAGAGTGAGACAGCACCCCCCCCCCCCGATCCCCAAATAGAAGCGGAGTTCGCCAAGTGCCGCGCATTCCGGCCCCCGCAGGGGATCAGAGGGGAGAACCATTAATAGCGTTTAAAATTTGCAGAATGAAGAGTCTAATTTACGGCACCAGAGTCTTTGCTGGGAAGCTCAGCCCGGGCGGCTGACGGCCGTCTGATACGATAAAGGGAGCAATGCGTTTGGCCCTCAACATAAAGAAAGGTTATTGTCAAAAGGGATTATAAACGCACACTTAATAAGTTGCCGTTCCGGGTGGCAGAGGTGCCATTGTCACGAAGCTGCGGCACTTTGTCGCGCTAGCAACGCAGGCCGGGCTTCCCCACCGGCCACGAGGACGTGTCAGGACGCATTAGCGGCAGCCTCGCGCCCCGCCGGGCTTGGCGACGTCGGGCCAATTTGTTTTCCTAATAGCCGCCGCATTATTCCGATATACCCTTGAGCGAAGCTCAAGTTCACGGCGGGACCGGCGGCCGAGAGGCGAGCAGCGCGCTGCGGCTTATTAAGCGAAGGGGTCACTTTGAGGTGCAAACACACTGTCCTTTCGCTTTGTTTGTCCAGTTATTTACATACGCCAACCTCTGTCAGCACAACTTGGTGTGAGGGGTTGTGGGGGGGGGAGGGTCCTCCTCTGGACCCAGGACTGTGAGTTTTGCACGGCTGGCTTAGCGAACCGCTCGCGTACCTGGTGCCCCCCGATCTAGCCTTGCAGTCCTTCCGAAATGTTGGCAAGGGCAGCGGTAATAAGACGCGCGGCCAGGTCTGTGAGGAGGCGACCGGCTTTCGGCGGTATCGGTTGAAAAACTTCTCCACCTCCGCGCCGGCGTCGTCCCGAAACGGGGAAAAGTTCCTTTTCCTTGACATAACAGCACTGAAAACACACCTCCCTTTGATTCCCGCTTCTCCTTCTCGCATTCGATCTCCCTATAATGAACAATCGCGGGTAGCCGGGTTGCTCCCTGTCATACCAGAGCACGGTTTCACGCTATCGACCTCTCCGGTTAATATTCATAAAGGCTATTTCAGCAGGTTTAGACTTTAACATTGCAGTCCGCTGTCCTAAATCAATTCCCATTGATCTGCATTGGCTTTTTCTTTGCGCATTGATCTCATTTAGACTCGAGCTCAAGGTCTTTTCAGGCATATTTACTTTACAATAAAGTCCTGCTTCGCCACGGTTTTTTTTTTTTTAACTCCTCGAAAAGCCGTCGTGCGGCTTTTTTGGAATAACACCCTTGCGGGCGTGGACTGACTTGCGTCCGCACCGCCATTCCTGCCGCGTTCGAGACGGTTTCTAAGGCCGGGTTTAAAACGGAGATCGGGGGGGCCTAAGGCCGGCGGCCGAGCCGACGAGCGGGGGGCGGAAAGACAAAGCCGGGGCGGGCGGCTTGGTGACGTGAGGAGTCCGGACCGATAACCGCCAGCCATCCCACCGCCCCCCATCCCACCTGAGTGAACACAAACCTTAATGGAGTGGCAAAAACCCGCAGCGCGTTGCTGATAAATCTGGAAATTTGTTCAAACGGCAACACGACGCCTTCAGTCGGTCGCGCTGGGTTGCGAACCGATTAAGATTGTTTTGAGAAACGAATCGATGGCTCCGTGGACACGGAGGGCTACGGCGGAAATGTGTTTTCCGGGCTCACCGCGCGCCCGCGGCTGCTGCTCAGAATGGTAACTACCCCATTGTGGTAATTACCCCCCCACCGTAGCCTGGCTCCGTTCCGCTCTTTTCTAGAAGGATGTTGCCTTGCCACTGGGCATTATTTACCAAAGACTTTTTTCCCTCCATTTCCAACAATTTATATTCCTGAGTTTCGGTAGTTTGCTATTAAAGCCCTCATAGCTCCTAGGCCTCATACTGCCTACCAGATTGTGAGCAGAAATAGACCATCCTGCCCCCCCCCCCCCCCCCTTAACCCCCNGTAGTTTGCTATTAAAGCCCTCATAGCTCCTAGGCCTCATACTGCCTACCAGATTGTGAGCAGAAATAGACCATCCTGCCCCCCCCCCCCCCAGCTTAACACCCAGGTCCTGCTAGAACATCATATGTCGTATGTTCAGTCTTATTATCCGAATATCCTCTCCGCCCCTCTCTCGGAGACCGAACTGCAGAACAAGCAGCTGTGCAAATGGGCAAGTCCGCAAAGTGCTTCGGCCGCACCGAACGACAAAACGTCCGGTTTGCGGAAAGAAAATAAAAAAGTTAAACTCAAACTCCATAAGTAAAATTTACAGAACATATTTTTGCGGGCGAGGCGGGGGGTGGCAGAGCTGTTGTCCTCCATATCCCCCAGAAGAAAAGCACAGCTGCAGCAGCATCTGAAACGCGCACACGTTCCAACCAGCAGATCTCCCCTTCGCCGGTGTAGGAGCATTTTACCTTATCAAATGTTAACACGGGGGGTTACAACTGCACTTCTGCCACCTTTTTACTTATATTACACTCTGTGCCACCGTTTTCTACGTGTAGAGCCCCGGGAAGGGGGGCGGCTGCTGGCACTTGGACCCCCAGAGGTTTATTTTTGTCCCTCATCTCCCAGTTGGGAGTTTTTCTGTTTTCCTCTCCTCGGCTGCCGGCAGGTTTACCGGATTATACTCTATGTAGCTGCTCTCATTAAATTCATGACGTCTTTCCTACACCCCCACCTCGTACCTGTCATATCGCTTCTGCCGTGTTAATCCGCGAGAAGAAGGAGCGAAAACAGCACGATGCAGTCAAACGGCATTCGTATTTCTCAAAGTTTGAATTTTATGCCAATCGAGCAAACAGTTTTTATACAGCCGATGAAGAAAAAGCTGCAAAAACGTCAAAACGGCAACATCGAACCTGTGGCGGGTCGAAGTTTGCCTTCCACACACAGAGTGAGAACCAGCGGATAAGTCGGCTTTGACGCGAACCTTCAGGTTCGCTCCGGCAACAGCCCTCGCGGCAAGAGGGAGGTGCTTTCCGAACAACCTGACCTTCAACTCCGGCGGACGAGGGTTTGAGTCCCACCACGCCTGCCCACCCTGGGCCCGGCGGGCGGCCGCAAAGTCGGGAACACGCCTGGCGAGCACAAACAATAAACAAGGATGGATTCTTCGGGAACCTCTAAAATGCAGAAAATATGAAAAATTTAATAAATTCCCGAGAATAAAAATTCATAAGGAAATGTACAAAATCAATATTTTATGCTACTTACTGTACCTATTCTTTATTACAAACCTATTCAGGAACGAGCATTAAAAATTAAAGCGCGGGGGGGGCGGGGGGGCTGTGAGGCAAGGCTGCGAGTTCAAAAGCAATACTATTTCATTCATGTTTAAAGGGCCTTTTTTTGTTTCTCTAAGAGCCGCTAAAGCAGTTTCGAAAACAGAAAAAAGCTTTGATAGATTGAGCGTTCCAAGGTGCCAAGCAGCTGTCAACATAAATAGCGATAAAAAGTAGAGAAAATGTTTTAAACCCGAGTTTTCAAGGTTATAGCCCGTAGCGGTGATTTGAGGGAGGCTGCCTTCTACTGCCACCGCCGGCGGACGTGGAGAGGATCCCGTGTGCTCTTAGCTGTGTTTCGGGGGGGCGGGTCAAATGGCGGTTCTCAGGCCTGAGAAATCTGAATTAGCAACCGAACAAAAGCCCCCCCCCCCAGCAAACCTGGCATGTCTGTTGCCTGCACGCCTCATTTGCACGCCTGCATCCCCTCAGCCCCAGAGCCAAGATGCTCCTGCGAGATTA
Source organism: Arapaima gigas (assembly GCA_900497675.1). NCBI lineage: Eukaryota > Metazoa > Chordata > Actinopteri > Osteoglossiformes > Osteoglossidae > Arapaima > Arapaima gigas. The sequence continues at coordinate 60,886 of UFQX01001173.1, forward strand.
GATCCTCAGCATATTCCGCTCAGGTGGCCAGTTAGGGTCAGGGTGAGGGTCAGGGTTAGGGTCAGGGTTAGGGTGAGGGTTAGGGTTAAATGACAGCGGAAGAACTGCTCAGGAACACGGTAACATTTCAGGAACCACAGAGGAGGGTCCATGCAGGGTGTCGGTCATTAAACTCAGCGCCGCTAAAGATTACACGCGCTTTGCTCTGTGTTCACTGCCAGCGACAGGAGGCGTTTTTATCTGCACTTCGAACTGCGCCCAAACGTTTACGGCTGCCCCCTGCGTTGCCATGTGGAAAAAACCCCTCTCCGCTGTCACATGACGCGACCCAATATACAAGCAGGATCACGGCCGACAGGTCGGTCCGGCACGCGCTGCAGGTGTGACTCGAGGGCCGCGTCTCTCTACACGGCTGCGGCGAGGAGGCCCTGAGGACGCTGCCCCTGGGGTCAGGCGGCCGGCGGTTCTTTCCACCTCGTTGCTTAGAGCGACCCCAACAGTCAGCGGGGGGTGGGGGCTGCGGGGAGGTGGCAGAAACGGGTGAACAGCGCCCTCCTCCAAGCGTGTCAGATGAGCTGATAAAGCCCACAGCCCGCAGGGTGATCAGAAGCACCAGAGTGTATCTGTTCACCACCCCTACTCACACACACACACACACACACACACACACACACACACACACACACACACACACAGACGGCTGGGTGTCAAACTTTGAAGAGGAGACTTAAGAATTAGGCTATTGGCCATAAATAAATAGAGAAATGGAGCGTATTAAAATGACATATTTATATCTTATTATCAAGAACAGCGGCCCTAAGTTTTTCTGCTGGTAATAAAGTCCATTAATAATAATTATAGCGATAATATTCTGGGAGACACGTCTTCCTGCGCTGCTATAATGTCATTCTTTATGTGCTGATACACTATTGCTGTGTATGTTGGTCTGGATCATAGAGACCCCCCCCCCAGGCTCAGTAAACACTGCGTAACTGGCAGGTCACTGAGTTACACACACACACACACACACTTCATGACCTATCTCATGGTCTGAGGCCTGCTGGGTGCCCGTCTCTTTAACACTCGCACCTCCTCGCTCGCTCCTTGTCAGGTAAACCACAGGCCCTGGGCTCCTTGGACAACAGGGATACACCCCCTGCCACCGTAACGGAAGAAAGATACGTTTGCTGTCATCGCCTGCCGTGGCCGACCGGGGGGGGCAACACATCAGCCACGTACTTCCCACCCCCCACAAACCACCCACACCCTGATGTGAAATACTGTCGGGCCTTCAAACCGAGTGCCGTTTCGGCGGCAGCCTCGGGGCGAAGGCTGCTGCGACTCGACCGCTGCCCCGCTGCCCCCCGTCTCTTTCTCTGGCATCGTTGGGCCGCTAAACCGAGACGGGGCCGAACTGGTACAGCGCATCTGCGCCGGTTTTACACGCGTCACGGAGCAGCACATCCCCCCCGGTCCTCCTAGCACAGAACAAACAATTGCTCCACGCTTCCTGGGATAAACGCAGCTCCTCCCCCTCTTCTTTGTCTGCAATTCCTGGTGGAAGTGTTTAATACGGGCCTGGACTTTAATTGCTTGTGAATTGAGTGTTTTCATGGGGTGTTAGCCAGGGCCCTCCTCTGGATTAGCGTGCTCGCTCGGGGAGAGCCGAGGCTGATTCGAGCCGACAGACGGGCCCGGCGCGGGGAGGCCGGCTAACACGGCGCATTCACGCCCCGGCGGAGGCGCGGTGCACACGCAGCGGGCACAGACATATGGTGGGAATCAAGCACTCTCTCTGGCTTGTAATTAAAACATCTGGGGACCCCCCTCCCCCCCACACACACACACACACACACACACGTACGCACACGCGTACACCCTGGTCCCCGACACGCTACGCGGTAGCTGTCGCGTCCACGACCGGACACGTCTCCCCGCGTCTCCACAGGGAGACGGCAGACGCCATCGCCCCTGTTCCCGCATCCAATCCCCTTGTCACCTGTCCCCCACAAAGCCGTCGCTCACCTGTTCCAGGCGGGAGGCTTCCAGCCGACACCGGCGGGGAACCGCGAGAGGTTGTATAAATTTGAACAAAGCGACTGCAGCCCTGATATTGTTAGCGCGGTTAATAATGGGCCTCGACACGCGGCGGCTCGATAAACAAACATTTTAATAAAGTTTTGATTTTTCTTTCTTCTTTTTTTTTCCCCTGCTGCACGCGCTCAGAAACAGCTCTTTAATAAAGTATTAAGATCGCGTTTCCTCCTCAGCGGAAATCCTCCGCTCCGAACACGGTGCAGCGGGAGCGGAAAAGCGATTACGGCAAACTGTGACCGGCACACACACTCGGAGGGGCTGTAAAGGACAGGGGCTGTTCAGGGTGTGTGTGTGTGTGTGTGTGTGTGTGTGTGTGTGTGTGCGTGCGAAAAGAGGAGAACCGTTTGATGCTGCCAGGGTCTTACAGGGTGACAAACGGGTTTGTGTGTGTCTTAGAGGACCCCGCCCCCCCCCCGGCTTTTGTGAACGATGCTTCGGCTCCAGTCCACCCCACATCCCCACACACACCCACAGACACACACACCTTGTTCTGCCTCCACCCCGCACACCATGTGTCTCGCTCAGGCCCTGGGAGCGCGAACCAAACGGCCGCGCTCAAACACCCCGGCGCCTGGGGTCCCCGAGACCTCCTCCGCTGGCCCGGGGACAGGATCGGCGGGAGCGAACAAGGTGCCGGGTGCGAACGTGAGGCGCGAGGTGTACGAACGCCGTGGTGTGTACAGGTGGGGAAGAGCTCGTTCTGAAGAGCGCAGCAATTCCCAGAATTCCGGACGCACGGATGGGCCGCAGGCATTTCAAGTGATCTGCACCCCCACCTCCGACCACAGCGAACGTCATCTTGCGCTTCAGAGGCAGCCAGAGCGGATCAAAGATCAACCTTCAGCAGCAAAAGCAGACGTGTGTTTTATAGGAACGCTGATTCACGCCACGTTGCTCCTTTCCCCTCCGCAGCAGGGAGATGAGGTGACATGAAGTTCTGCTCGGGACTCCGTTTCCAATTTTTCTTTCTTTGAAGGCATAATGGAAACAAGGTTGCGTTGACCTGCGTCCGTGACTCAACACTTTTCCAAAAGCGTCTCCATCGCGACGCTCTGCCGATCTGCCTCTCTTCGGAGTGCAGGGCCCACGCTTGGGTTGTAGGCCGGGCGCGAACCGTGAGGCCGAGCAGACAACACCCTTTCCACCCCAGAGAGAATGGGCGACCCCCCCCCTCCACCCGCAGCACCCACCCCGCTTTGTTCTGGCACCTTGAGCATCTCTAGAAAAGTCAGTTAATGGCCCATCAAACAGACACGGGCGTTTCTGCGAAACTCTACCAGGGATCAGCGTTTCTTCTCGTCCCGCACTCGGGTTTCAGTCAGATGACCCTCATGGAACCCAGGGGTTATCGGAGGATCGCCCCCAGTCCTGCTGACTCCGGGAACACTTCTTCGGGACTTTTCCTGCTGCTATTGTGTCCGCAGCTGACAAACAGCGACAAGGTGAAGAACAAGGACGCGGGATCAGTAGATAACAGCAGAAAAACACCCTCCGACGTTCCGTGTGGCGTCGCGTGTGTAATTGGCATGGTGGTAGTTGTAAGTGCAATTATGCCGTGATCCGGGACACATGGTGGCACACGGTGTCACCCTTGAACCCCCCCCCCCCCCCCCCCCCCCCCCCCCCCCCCCCCCCCCCCCCCCCCCCCCCCCCCCCCCCCCCCCCCCCCCCCCCCCCCCCCCCNCCCCCCCCCCCCCCCCGTAAGCTGGCACCCGGCCATAGCGCCTTCCTCCTCTTCCCACCCTTCCTCTGTTCGCACCCGGCAACCGAGCGTCATTGTTTTCCACCTTTTTGGATTAGCATCGCTAATGCGGCGAGCGGCTTCGTGCGCCTCCAACGGGCAGCAGCTGCACGGCGCCGGGGCCGTGGAAGCGGCGGGGGAGAAGCGACAGGGAAAGGAGTGTGAGAAGCGGGCGAGAGGGAAAGCGGAGCGGGAAACGGGCTTCGCCGCTGCCACGCTGCGGGAAGCGGGAGCCCGACTCGGCCGGGCGTCCCTGTCGATGGACGGACACGCCGACGGTTGGCAGCACTTTTTGAGATCGGCCATCGTCCTTCAATAAAGTCCCCCCCTGCCCGCGCTCTTGGCCCGTCGTCCCACTGCGGTCCTCCCGTGTCCCGCCGTCTCCGTCGGCTGCGGAGCTGCCGGACAGAACGGAATCGGCCGCCTGGAAGCGGATTTTGCCGCCTGTCCCGGCGGGAACCGGTTTTCTACGAGGCGGATAAAAGGATTTCTTCAAATCTTCCGTCTGACGAATAAAGGCACGTAGCGGCGTCTTAAACTCGACAAACGCGGAAAGCTCGGCTTTGCTGACGACAGAAATAACAATTATCGTTTCAGCGCCGATGTTCTTTTAATCTGCGTTAGTTACGGCGCGGCGACTAGCAATAAACACAAGTGTTCCTTCCAAGAGCGCGACGCGTAATGACAAACAGCACTCGGGGGAATATACCTCATTTTGTGCAATAAAACAATTACCGCCATTACATCTACGTTCGTAACCGAGCCCGACGACGCGTTCTTTCGATGTGAACAAAAAAACACACACACACACACACGACCGGGACGCTTTCGAAAGCCACGGAACGCGGAACCCACCAACGCGTTTCGAAGGGCGTTAAAAATGACGGCTAACGGGTGGGTTCGAAGGTGCCGGGCCCGGGCCGAAAAGATGCCGACGTCCGTTTAAAAAAAAAAAAGATTTAATCCGAGCGCAAGGAGACGCGCAAAAATAGTGTTTAAAAACACTCGTCGTGTTGGCAGCGAGGGACGGAGACGCGGGGAAACAAGATGATTCACCGACCGCATCTGCATGACTCCCAGAGGTCGCGGTCTCATTACGCCTCCTCCCGGGGGATTTAAACTGCAAGTATTGACCCGGGACGGTTTGGTTCGATTCCCCCCCCCCCCCCCCCCCCCCCCCCCCCCCCCCCCCCCCCCCCCCCCCCCCCCCCCCCCCCCCCCCCCCCCCCCCCNCGCGGGGGGGTTTGTTTGGGTCCCCCCCCCCCCCCCCTCGCACGCCGGCATCTCTACCCATCGCGTCCCACGGCCTGGAAGCCACGGTTTGGGGGAAAAAAAAATTACAGCCACCCCCGCCGCACCTTTTATTATTCACTGTGCCGCTGCTTGGATGTTTAACTGATGCCCGACACACAGGTGACAGTACAAACTGCCCACCGGGACGGAATCTGGTCTCCGGTCAGAGTTCAGGACAAAGCTGCTGCGTTCACACAGGCCACTATTTACTGTTTTCATGCCGCGTCCCAGCAATCCAAGCCACTTATCTACTGTGACTGTCCCCAAAATAAGAAATAAGATACATTCAAGTCGTTTTTAAAGATGTGCCCAGTCAGGCTGACCGTGTGGAAAGGAGCCGTTTGCTCGGTTATAAGTTTTAAAATAAATAAATAAATAAACAAATGCATAAGCCACGCCCCCTTCCCCACTGCCACCGGTCTCATTCCACAACCCCCTCCCCCTCCTGCTCTGCATAAGCCCTCCCCCGCCCACCGCCACCACCACCACATCCAGCCCACGCAGGCCTTTCCCACTTGCTTCGACGGGCTTTCGTGACAACTCATTCTTGAAGGTTCTCTCCCTTCCCCAGGTGAAATATTGATGGATTTTTTATGAATACCTATGAAAAATTCATTGACGTCCCAAAATGAAAAAGCGTAAACACAGCGTGGATCCTCCGCTGCCCCTTGCATTCATTATCCTTTTCCCCACCTGTGAGAATGGAACGCCCCCCCAGCCCCCCCGCCGGCCGCGGCCTTCCAGGATCCGACCCGATTTCTCATCAATTAAAAGGCTGTCGACCCCAGACGGGACGGCTGGATGGATCGACGGGCGGAATCGACGCGCGGATAAATCGATAAGTGAACGTGGAGCCGCCGGATGGGAAAGTAAGCCGATCGGGGGGGCCGAGGAAACCGCAGCGGCGGGGAGGGGGTGGAAACAGAGGCGAATAATGACAGAGAGGCAGCAGGCGGGCTCCTTCTCGACTTCTCTTAATTTAGGCGTTCGTGAATCATGGTGACGGAGTCCGACAGGGTCTCGGGTGAATCAGTGCGCTCGCGGGGAGAGGGAGCCTCGCGACACTATTCAGATTTACCTCTGGGTGTCTAAGCGGCTGTGATTTACCGTCGGGGAGGAATCGTTCTCCAGTTCATAAAGGCCTTTTCAATCAGGCCTGCAGCTAAAGTACAGCAGCCCGCTTTCTTCGGTTATTTTCCACTTCATCACCTTGTTTTAATTAAACTTCTCGCAAGAATCAAAGTTGGGGCCAATTATATTTTCAAAGCGGACCCCCGGAGCCGCACGAACCCTCCCTGGTGGGGTGGGGGGCTTAATAAAAGCCACGACTCCCTGAATGAGGATTGTGTGGAGGGGAAGTGTTTGCAGGACGGGGGGGGGGGGGGTCCCCACCATCTC
>UFQX01001173.1:67448-78866 GCA_900497675.1 Arapaima gigas
GGGGGGGGGGGGGGGGGGGGGTCACCACCATCTCACGAACCCCCCCCAGGTGAGAAATTCCCGGGACCCCTCTGTCTTAACTCGAATTTGTTTGGAAACTGGGCGAACGCGTTATGGGCGGAGACGGCGGCGCAGGGCTGTTCGGTGGAAACGCAAACTGGGGGACAGGTGAGCTTCGGCGCCGACGTCCTCACAGCTGGAGAGTACTTGAGGAAACGTACGCTGAGGTTCACCTCAAAACATCTGCGTTTACTGGTACGATTCAGTCAGCGGGGAGGATTTTTTTTTTACCTTTTCAGGTGTTGCCTATATATCTCCGATGGGGGATGGTGTGTCCAGGCCTCCTGGATCACAAGGTGCTCTGGTTTCGTGTTCGCCTGTCAGATACCTGTCGTCTCCGGCGTTGCGGGTCTGATGAAGCGATTAAGCGGCGAAATGCAAAGAAAATAAGGGCCGGAGCCCTTGCTGGAGCTTTAGAGGATGGAGGCCGCCCCCCCAGGTTAAATGTTTAACATGTGCTCTTGGTTCTCATTTTAATAACAGTTGTTGACCTGAGTGTTTTGGGGAAAATATGTTTTGAGTCACCAAACAGACTCAGCAATTAAAGGCCAGAATGAGACTAATGTCCAAGCAAACAGGGTACGGTTGGTGAAGCAGGGCAGGTGACTTGTCTTACAGGTGTGTCGGTCCGCAGGCCTCCGGTCCAGCCTCCGCTCTCACTGCAACCGGACCGCCGTGGATAAATCAGAACCGCTCCCTGGGACTGGCACACGCTTACACATGACAGTAGAAAATCGTGGATCCAGACCGACTAAACTCTCCCCGTGTTTGTGGGCGTTTCCCTTTGGGTGCTCCGGTTTCCTCCCACTGTCCACACACGTGTGAAATTACCCCCCCCCCCCCGCACACGCGTGGGCATCTTGTTCCGCACCACGACGACCCCACGTCGGACACGCGGTCACCGACGCCGAATGACTAGATGCAGAAATGAAGCGGCTCTGGAGAGGCACGCGCCGAGCGGCCGGCTGTCGTGTTCTCGTCGCGAGGCTGCTTTCATGGCAGGCCATCGCAATGCAGATGCACGGCGGGTTTTACTTCTGACAGATCGTGGCGCACAAACCTGACTGTCCAGAAACAAGCGAAGGTCGGAATAATCCAGCCATTTCGAGTGCTTTGTAATATGAGCCAAACGCTGCGCTTTGTGCGCCGCGATAATGATGAGAAACCATTAAAGCCCTTTTTGCCCTTTGGGTCGAAACATCTCACCCTGGTGACATCGCTTTCTTGTGCTCTTTGCAGGGAACTCAAACGCGGGGCTCCGCGGCGCTCCGCCGACCGACCCGGCTCGGCAAATACGACAAATACAACATAAATACTAAATTTCCTCGTGTTTATCGGACCTTTGGTGCCGCAGCCCGTGGCTCTGATGTTCTACCACCTAAAATGGTGAATTGAAACACTATTTCAACATATAGGTTCAGCCCAGCGTCATGTTTCTCACGCACACGTTCAAAGCGTGGCTTAAATGCAAACCACGCACACACACGCACATACACACACTTAGCAGTGAAACCACTCGTGTTGATGTACATTTATTTATAAACTTTATACCTTTATTCGGTTCCACGTTTGTCCCACTGCACAAGCATGCAGGTGAAAAGTGCTTCAGAAGTTACCAGACCATTTGCTGACAAACCAGAAAGAAAGGAGGTAAACACGTCGGCCGGTGCGCGCGACGCGTCGTATATTAAGCGCAAACGCAGACGTATAAATAACAAAGCGACTAATAGGAGAGGCTGGGACCGAGGCCTGCCCGCCGCGCGGCCCTCGCCGGGTTGGGAATAATCCCCCTGACGTGCCCGGAATAACAGAGGGCAAAGGTCAAACGGATCAACGTCAGCCCGGAGAGGAATAACAAAGTGCGGCGGCGCGGCGGCCCACCTCCACAGGTTCCACGGTTCTCGCCCGGGGGTCCGAGCGGCACGCGGAGCGATGCGGCCACGCAAACTGACTTCACTCTGACTTCATTTGGCTAATTCGTCCACCGATACTAACAAGATTCCCCTCCTGGTCGGAGGCGATGGCGGCAGGGGGGCGTGTGCATTGATAAATGAGATAAACAGTTATTAGATCATCGGCCCCCCTGCTCCGCGACGGACCAAATTAGGCCCATAGTCACTTAAAGACATTGGGGAAGGGGGGACGGGGAGAAGCTTGTCGTTCCTAATTTGGTTTCCCCGCCGTAATCGCGTCAATGTCACTTTCAATCGGAGAGCCGCGGCGAGGAGTAAATAACTCGCAAAATGATCGGGCCCCGTTTCCGGCGACAGCCGCTGACTGACTTTAAAATGACCTACCTTTTGCCGGTAATGGCCGGCGCGCGTCTTCTCCCCTTTTCAAGTTTGCGCGTGAGTTCAGATCGCGGGATGATGCTATCGAGCGCCGTGTTTTGAGCGAGGTGACACCAGCACGGCGGTGCAATCCTTTCGTAGGCAAGAAAAGAACGGCAAGCGGTTCGTATCGCAAGGGATTCGAAGACCAGAAGCGCGGTGGGTCCGGGGCCTGGACTCCCACACGGAACCTTCCGGCGATTGCGTGTCTCCGTCTGCTTGTGGAAATGTTTGGCGCGAGTGTGCGGGCGCCGTCGGGCATCGGCTGTGACGGATTTGAGGGTGTGGGGACTCCCGAGAAACGCGGCGCGACGTTAAGGTCGGCCAGGAGGGGGTTCGCCGCCCGAGCAGACAGTTAAAGGTGCGGTGCGAGCCGGGGGTTCGAATGCCAGCACTGACGCTCTCAGCAGCTTTTTCTCACCACAGCAGTCTGGTAAGCGCTGCCGGCTTTTGCCATCCTGCTGGGCTCGGCAGATTCACTTCCCCAAAGCCACCGGCAGCGCCTCTGCGCTCCATGTAAACACTAACCTCAGGACTAGTTTGGACTAGTGCTCACTAACCAGCTGGGAAACACACAGCGGCGCATGAGGTCCAATCCCGTTGTTTTGAAATCAGTTAGGGACTTTAGAGGGAAACACTGCACATCTAAAGCCTGGAAGTGGAGCTGCTGCTGAACGCTTGAGGAGCACTTGAGAAAACCCCTGAACTGCCTCAGCTGAAGGCCCTGTCGTGTAAATGGATAAAACGGTGCGACTGTTTGCTGTCTAACTCACTTATACAATAGATAAAGACGCCCTCTAGGCAAATAAATAAAAATAAAATAATGTTGCTGCTGCTGCCTCCTCGGGGGTTGAGGACATTGGGCAGAGGGCGCCGCGTAAAGACCAAAGGACTCGTACATAAATCCCCAGAAACACCGCAAACGCTCAGAGGCAGAGTCCGCGTTCGCAACGGAAGGTCAACAGTCAGGTCCGCGACGTCCTAAGGCCTCTGCAGCGTAACACACCTGTGCTCCTGGATGGCGGCGCTGAAGGGGTACAAACGTGTGCGGCAAGGTGGTCAATACACTTAACCCCCCGCCCAGTCATTCACCCACCTACAGACCCGCACACACGTGGGAGACGTGGCCGAACCTCCGCCGGATCCCGCCAGCCAGGCGTCGTGAGGCGCCAGAGCTACCCCACTATTCCACCGCGTGACTAAACTGACCTGCTTGGCGAGGAGGTGGTGGTGGTGGGGTGGGGTGGGGTGGGGTGGGGTGGGGTGGAGTGGGCGGTTTAGTGCTGTACACCTTCAAACTTTTCATCTCTTGCACAGGTTTCTCCTTCCGCTCCCTCACCCAAAGTGGCTAAAATAAGCTTGGAAGAAAAAACGTATTGTGCGTTTTCTCCAGACTCTTTGCCTGCGAGCTAAATGGACTTTCATTCACCATTATGTGGCTCGTTCCTCGTCTGCTGTGAATAGCTTCCAATCCCCTTTCCTGCCTCTTTGACCATCCTTTTTTTCCCTCCATTTCTTCTATATTTAACTCTGAACTCGGGCGAAAATAACGGGCCTTGTTTTGTGAAAGGACACCGGAGCAGAAGGTCTCTGGTGGGCCGCCTGTCGGTTACCTGGCAGCAAGCGATGCGAAGGAAGCTGAGGAACTGCAGGTGCTCGGCGAATAGCCGGGGGGGGGTTGTATCGCCGTCACGCCGCACGTGTCCCACCTCAGCTTCACGAGTCCATCTCCTACCTCCCATCTCTGTCACCAGCTCAGCCTGTGAGGACCACCACCACACAACAGTCCTTCCCTCATGTTCAACCATCTCGCGCCGGGAAGCTCCGGCTATAATTTCTCCACTAATAATCCGTTGCTCGGCTTTTACCAAAAACCTGCTAACACCGCCGGACGCGTTTACACGGCCGTGTGGTGACAAGTGCAGTCCCGTGCAAGGCGGCACGGTGGTCTTGCAGGCATCACCAGTGCCTCACGGCTCCGGATGTGAGACGAAGTCTGCGTGTGGGTTTCCTCCAGGTGCTGTTTTCCATCCAAAGACACGTTTCAGACCAGCCTGTGACCCCACATTGGCCTCACAGAGAGCGTATGCTCGCAGCTGCCTCACGGCGGCACGCCATCCTGGCCGGGATGCGGCCTTCCTCGCGCCCCGAGCTTTCCGGTTGGACTGCGCAGCACGACGACCGCGAATTTGACAACCGGCTATTGACAACGGTCGGTTGGATGAATTTGGAAGTATCTCGCTCTTTGTTGCTGGAGCAGCAGCAGATAAAGGACCTCGAACCTACAAACTACAGGTAATAAGTCCCCGTCCTTTTCCGTCACACTTTCTTCTGCGCCCAGAGCCGCATCCGGGTCTGAGGCGGTGACACAAACGGTTCTCAGATGCTCTTCTGGTAACATTTGGAAAAATAAATCAAAACGGGAGGGACGGTCAAAAAGCACCACTACTTTACATCTTTTATCTTTGACATTCCACAGTAAATAAAACTAGAGTCAGTTTTATTCTGTTTTTCATTGTTTGGTTTGTGGTCTTACTGATTGTTTGTGTTCCCCTGGGCGAGGTACTTACCCAGAACTGCTCCAGTAAAAGATCCAGCTTTATAAAACAGGTAAACACTGTAAGTCACTTTGGCAACACGGGGGGGGAGGGGGGATAATAACAGTGATGTAAGAAAGGGACAAACAGCAGATGGAGCTCAGCGGCGCCGCCTCCCGCCGCCCCAAAGGACTCACGTGCAAAGGGGCCTCGCCATGCCTGGGAGGCAGGGGTCAAAGGTCACGAGTCACTTCGGGGGGGGGTGGAATCTCACGTCACCGCCACTGTGACCGATACAGCTACCGTTGCCTCATTTGCAAGTGTTTTACGGCGGCAGCTCCAAACGCCGCACCTTAACAGGTACCCCAAACAAGCCGCGGTTGATCCAGCGTGAGAGAACGTGCCAAGAACATTCCCACAGCCTTTGAGCCTCGCAGCATGTTTACAGTGAAAGCAAACATGTGCCCTGCGACAGCTGCCTGCCGGAGCTGCTCCGAAGGGAAACGGCACGCAGTAAAAATATAATAGGACACACGCCTTTCCTTTTTTTTTTGTTGTTTTTGTTTTCCTTTACTTTTCGAGGTGGGGCCTTGTGCGGCTGTCGGCCTGTGGCGAGTCGGGGGAGCAGGGCTCGCGCTCTTCGGGGCTTTCCGAGCCGGCAACGCCGTGGGAGAGTCCGGTCCGGGGCATCTGTGCAGCGTCTGCTTTCAAACCCGGCGGTGATGGGGGGTGGTTTGGAGAACAGCTGATTTTGAGTTTCCTCTCCACTCGTGGTGCTGGTGGCACACAGGCCGCCCTTCCAAAGCCACATCCCAGCCCGGCGTCCGGCATCCGGCGTCCGGCATCCGGCGAGGGGTGACATGTCCGTCTGGCAGCCGAGAACGTGCTCCTCGAGGGGCACGAAAGCCAGACTAATATCTGAGAGCTGAGAACGTGCCGCTTTTGGGTTCGGCTACTGTAGACGACCGTTGGGTTGTGACATCCTCCCCTCGCCATTTGGGTCTCATCTAGGCTGGGCGTTTCGCAGGCAGCCGGCGCTTCTGCTGGAGCTTCCCTCTCCTCCGCAATCGTTGCTGTGTTAGTATAATTGTTCGATGAGAATTGCTTTTTTCATTACGACTGGGTCTGTTTCCTGGGGGGCCGCCGAGCAATTTAACTTTCTCCCGTTTTTTCCTCTACAGGCCGCTTTCAGCCCCCACCAAAGATCAGGCCCCACCTCCTTCGACTCCCTCCCGCCCCCATCACCACCACCACCAGCCACTCTAAATCAAACGCTGCCCTGGCTAATGCATGGATCCATACTGCCCTGAGTGAATTAACGTTAGTAATAAGATATCATGGACCTGATTGATTCCCACCATCCGCACAATAAACCGGCTCAATCCCAGGGCCGACAAGGCCATTATTTTCAAACATTGATCCCGATGTAGGCCAGGGGACAGTGCTGAGGGATGCCGTGGTGTTAAAGACCACCCTGGCACTGCCCAGATCCAGGATCGGGCAGTTAGGAGAGACGAGACCGGCATTAACAGCCTACCGAACGCACCGATATTTCCGCGTAATTCGATTTACTTTTTTTAATGACGTGACGTAAGGGCCGATAAAATACCGCGGTGAAGAGGCGATCAAAGCAGCAGTCGTGGCGGAGAAACGGTAACAACGGAAGCAGTGGGTCCACGAGGGATGCGACATTTTATCTGGTGTATTTGGCTCAATCCTCAAAGACCCCCAAAGCTGTATGGATGCCGCGATGCCGCTTTGCTGCCGGTGCGCGGAGGCTAAACAGTGATTTACGGAGCTGCGGCGTGACCAGATGTGGAAATGAAACAAGTTCTATCCTTGCAGCCAAACACCATGAAATTCACGGGGGGAGGCGGTCGGGGTCCGTGAATCTGCATGATTTTTTTTTTTTTTTTTTTGGAAAAAAGTGAGTAATTGCAGAAAACTTTTGAGAAAAGAGAGGGGAAAAAAATAGTGACACAGGTGCTGCTTTTGTGCGTTATTTATTCTGTCGGCATCTGTTTATCATTACTTAGTTTCAAAAACACAGCGCCGAAGCACACTAGTCAGTCTCTCCGTCGTGAGCCGAGAATATTTTTTGTATCGCGCCAGATTGTTTTTCTTTTTGGCGGCGCAAAGCCTGCCCGGAGAGTAAGTCGGGATTTACGGCGCACAGGGTTAGACTGCGCACGCGACACCCAGCAACGGAAACGTACACGTATGGCCCAAACGTGTCGCCTGCGCGCGTAACACGCACTGCAGCGCTCCAGGAGGAGGAAGTGACCGCGTGGGTGGGATAGAAGGGGCTGAACCTAAAATAACCTTTTATTAACCAAAGCGTGAGCCAAAACTAGTAAAACAAAAGGCAGCAGTTAAAAAAAAAAAAAAGAGCGAAAGCAGCAACAAAACTGCGACAAAACAAACAAAACAAAACTCCCCCCTCGGCCCCCCGTCATTCCTCTACCTGCAGTCCCAGACTAGCTTACCCACCTTATACAAAAGTCTAAATTGTCTCATCACAGACGGCCGCTCATCTGGCACGGTCCATTCCCTGTGCTCCCATCCCGTACCTTGCTTTTACCCCTTACAGCGTGCACCGCCCGGGTATCCCAGGGTATGGGGGGGGAGGGGTCCCACGCTCCGATTCGGGTGCAAAAAACAAAGTTGATCGCCAAGAATATTTGCAAATAACACAAACACATTAGAGCGTCTGGAGACCAACAAAATACGGAAATGTGCGACGTAATCTTGCGCAAGAATGTTCTCCGGAGGCTGCGGGAAAGGAAGGTTGCTTTTGAAATGTTTCAATGTCTCTTCAGCGTTCAAAATCTGCCCCCCCCCATTCAGTCAGCTGTTATTTTAATTCCATATCTGTGAGGGAAGGAAGACGGAGAATTGTAAAATTCCCAAAGGGTGGGTTGAAGCCAACGTATTTTTGTGAATGCCATTGATTTTCTCCCTTAATTGATATTCACAATGCTAATCTCCAGTTATAAATCTGGGCCGGTATTGATCAGGGAGAACGTAGTAAACTCCCCCCTCTCTCAAAAGCACAAAATAAGCGTTATTGCAATGTTAGGAAAACATCATTTAATACCAATATTGTAGTGGTAATTATATTAACGGAATCGAACGGCAGGCATTGTGACGCATAATCAAAGTTATAAGTACGGCTGATGGCATTAGGGGCTCCCGGGGGGGGCTGGCTGACGCTTCGCCTGCTGATGAAGTGGCGGGACGCCCAGGAGGAGCTGCTGTCCCGAGCCAGGGAGCCAGACAGACGTGCAGCCTGGGGGGGGGGGCTGGAAACCTCCGCGGCAGCATCTCTATGGGGCCGAGGTTAGGAGCGACGCCAGCGTGGCCTTGTGTCCTCCCGGCAGAGGAAAAAGGGGGACGGAAACGCTCTCCGACACCGAGTAGCTCCCGCGTGGCCCTTCTCCGCGTCTCGCTGCCGCCTCTCCGATCCCGCGCACGTTGTTAGGAGTCACGAAGTTGATCCCGGCGACGCCTCGGGTTCACAAACGCGGCACGGCCGGCGACGGTGGTGCCGCGCGGGCCTTATTTCCATCCGTCCGCCCCCTTAGTCAGAAGAGTGTTTCCGGTTCCACCGGGATGCAAAGAGCACCAAGAAGCCCCAAAAATACAACCCTCTTCTTCGCAGCCACGCACGCTCGCAAAAGCCGTTAAATCGTGCAAGCCGAAATTTTAAAATATGCCTCCCGGAGTCATGAAAGGCTCAACAGACAGGAGAGTGAGCCCAATTAGGGGTCTTTCGGGCTCCAGGCAGGCTGTAAATATCTACCGGAAGCCACCAAGGTATGGAAAAAAAAACTGTGTCGTGCTCCAAAAGGCACGGTTTCATCTTTATTCCTGCCCCCCACCCTTACAAAAAAAAAACCGCAGCCGAACAAAGCAAATTAAATACCGGCGCGGTCGGGTCAAGGGATCGGTCCGTCAGAGGTGATGCGCAGCTGGAGAGGAGCCGGGTGACGGCGGCTCAAGGAGCCAGTGAGGACGAGGGAGCAGAAAAGCAAGAGCAGAAGGAGGAAGGAGCAGGGTCGCGACGGCCAGCGGAGGTGAGGTCTGACTACTTGGCCGAAGGAAGGGCATTAGAAGACCCTCGAGATGTCGAGAAGGAAAGCATTTGCAGCAAAGGCCGGGTAGAACGGGTGCCAAGGGCGTGTCCGTGTGAGCAAGTGAGGGGGTGGGAGTGCGGGGGAGGAGGGCTGCAGCTGTGATGTGGGCTAATGTGACTAATAGAGGAGACAGACATGAACGAACCCAGAGCTGTTAGCCCCTTAATGAGAACCATACCCAGGTCAGGAGAAACAGAAAAACACTGCATATCCTGTCTGCGTTTGAGGTTTGTGCCGAACGCCTCGCTCCAACCAGAGGGGGCCACTCGCGACGGGCGTGCCGAAGAGTCCCGCGTCGCAGGTGTCTCTCCTGCGTCGCGCCGTTTCGCCGTGTGCGGATGAACACCCTCCTCGTCTTATTTCCTTCAGCAGGCTGGTCCAAAAATACACACTGTGACATTTATATGTGAACTCGCCGAGTTACCCGGTGCTGCCCGGGTCAGACAGCGGAAAGGTAGAATGTAAAAACACATTATTTAACATCAAACTGTTTTACCGTTAAGTGGTTGCATTCGGTACCTAAGTGTGGAAAAGTGGAAAGAAAACAGGTTAAATACACACCACCAAACTTTACTATTTTAACGTTATTAATGTAGGCAGCACAGTGTGTGTGTGTGTGTGTGTGTGTGTGTGTGTGTCGTATAATTTCTTATCCCTCCTTGTCTCCAGTTTGGCCCATTTCTCCTCATTCCAACGAATTAGTTGGGAACTGTCTGGAGGCACATGTCACGTGTGTGTGTGTGTGTGTGTGTGTGTGTGTGTGTGTGTGTGTGTGTGTGTGTTTGACTATGCAAAAATCTCACTCGGACTACCAGGGTGCCAAGTTTTAGGTCTGTGGCTTGACAGACAATATCATGTGTAAAAAACCAACATGCAAACAGAGACTGAGCTTTGCAGATATAGGGATTATGTTACTTTTGTCATTTCTTTAACTCCACCATTTATACAGCTGGGGTTTCACTCGGGCCGTTACGACAGCTTGTTGTACTTTCCTTAGTGGTTACACAGCTCTCCTGCCTAGGATGTGACCCCACATCCCCTGGTGGCCAGCCCTGCACCCACAGCCCTCCTCCCACGGCAGGGACTGCCCGCCGGTTTTCCCGGACCGCTGCGCCACCGCAACCCCTGTGTCTCTGGCGCTCCCCCACTTTGGGGCGTCAGCCTCGTGGGAGGTCGGCCTGTGCTAGGGTAATATGAGGACCACACGAGGCAACAGCCCCGGGGTTGAGAGTCTTGCGATGTCACACACACACACACACACACACACACACACATTGCAGATCACACAAGCTGTACAAAGCATTATCCTGAATAATTCATGTCCAGCTATCAATACTGTTGACAACACCAATAACTTGTGCAAACACACATCTATAATAATGGGGGCAAGTGAGCAGGTGTGAGCAGGACCCCCGTTCCCCTGACCTGGCCGGTCCCATGGAGGTTTGCGGCCTCCAACTGGGCTTCTCTTAACTTTGACCCCTTCAAATGTGCCCATACTCCCTCGTCCAGCCCTTTGAAACCTGGGCAGCAGGTGGCATCGTGGGTTCGGCTGACGGAGGAACTTCAGCCACTTTGGAGAAAAGCGTCGGCCAAATGAAAACCGCAAAAGCGACTTCCCTGCAGCGAAGGGATGTGAACCTGCAGCTCCGAAACGACACCCCCCCCCCCCGTTCCGTGCGGCGGTCCTCGGCTGTTCAAATGCAACGAAACATTTTTTATTTTACATCATCTGTCCTCGCCCACCTCCCTCCGGCAGGGTCAAAGGTTAACAAAACCAGACCGGCGGCCGGATTATTTATGCTGCGTGTTTTATCACCGCGAGTCTAGAAAACGATTATCGTCTAAAGACAACAACTTTGGGGCCATTAAAGACGTGTTACATCTTACGCCTCCTATGTTGAAATAAAACCTATGTCCTCGTAACCGGATTATGTAACCGTGGAGGGGAGACAAAGAAAGGGGGCCGGGCGGGAGACGCAAAGGAACAAAGTCGGTAGAAGGAACAGCTGAACTCCTTGGGCCTGACTCAGACCATTTCTGGGAAAAAAAAAATAACAGAGAAACAAAAATAAAAACAAAGGGAGCAGGCGGCCGCTGCAGCTCTGGATGGGACCCAGGCCTGTCTGAGAGAGCAGCCCAGGACATGCAAGCGAGCGAGCGCCGCGGTGCCCGCCACGCGCCCCCTTTACAGTAAATCTGGCCCACTCCCGTGAGATGCCAGCAGCGGTGGGGGAGAAGAGAGTCAGAGCTGGACAAAAATAGTCTGTGCGTTCAGCCAGGCCTGGAGTCATGTGTTCCTTGCGTGTGTTTGATGTGGAGCCCAAGTGAGCCCCCCCCCCCCCCCCCCCCCCC
>UFQX01001173.1:78907-89546 GCA_900497675.1 Arapaima gigas
CCCCCCCCCCCCCCCCCCCGGATGGTGTGTCACCGCCGGTCCCTGGCCGGGGGTTTGAACGTGGGTGAGAAGAAGTATCCGAGCCACATGGCCGGCGCCCGACCCCCACCTCACCCCGAATCGAGAGGAAAGGTATTGCATGTAACAGATAAATATTCCTCTGTCCTAAATCACCGCTTTTTTATTCCCATGACCCGGCTGAGAACTCGGTCTGATATCTGTGCCGAAACGCGGCGACGACCGCTCCCGCCCTTCGCGCGGTAAAAAAAACAAAAGCCACCGAGAGCAGGCATCGCGGAGAAGGGCTTTGTAATGCGCCGTAGGCCGACCCGCACTGCCGGGACTTTCCAGCTGGGACGCTTTCCAGGCGGAGTCAGCTGCTCTACACACAGTTACGTGATGTGTTTGTGTTGGGAAGCGCCAGACGCTAAAGGTTCGCGCACAGGCACCGGTAACCTATCATCAGAGCGCCCGGGTGACCAAAACCAGCACAACCTTACAGTCGGGTGGCGGTCGGACTCGGGAATTCAGGTTGGACCTGAGAGCGGGGTGAAGCACACGGCATTTAGAATTTCACGTTGGAAAAAAAAGATTTACAAATGTGCAGG
The DNA here is from genome assembly GCA_900497675.1 of Arapaima gigas. NCBI lineage: Eukaryota > Metazoa > Chordata > Actinopteri > Osteoglossiformes > Osteoglossidae > Arapaima > Arapaima gigas. The sequence continues at coordinate 79,516 of UFQX01001173.1, forward strand.
TCTGGCTTCGTGTCACTCTGGATAAGAGGCTGCTTATGTAAACAAATAATGTAATGACTGTGTGCAAGAAAAACACAGTCAACTCATGCTTATTATGTGTTTAGGTTGCAGTGTTTTCTGTTTTCTAATCTATCCTCAGGAAAAGAAGAGATTAATGTGTCTCTAAATAGCTGCCGAAGCCCAAACAAGGAGCCGCAAACCAGTCTCTTCCCGTTCAGGGGAGGTGATTCCAAGCAGGCCAGGGAAGGGGAGTCACCTCAGGGGCTCCGGGAGGCCTCCCACCCGCTGGCCTTGCTGCCCTGCTTATCTGCGGTCCCCCCGTGGACCGGTTTGCCGTTTTCACACACCTGCCTGTTTTGAGACGCGCAAAAGCAGGTTTCAAAACAAACCTGATGTCCTGCGCCGGCGCATGTTTCGAGCTAAAACCCTAACCCTTACCCTAACCCTTACCCTAACCCTAAGTGTTGTTTAGCTAGGAAACTGCCAGCTACCTGGGACACCTGGGACAGCGGCTCACCCATCATTTTTACGACCCCGGAAAAAAAAAAAAAAACAACAACATTTTTCTGCTGGCGGTGCTGCGGTCAGAGCCCCTACTTCACAGGTTCACGTCCCCCGCCACGGTGCCCTCGCCGTGAACCGATCCGCGAGCGACTGCCCGGCTTTACACCTGGGTAAACAATTAAACACGCAAAACCCTGGACAAAGACAGCAGCGCTTAGGTTAATAATAATATCTGCGTACGAGAGGCGTCGAGCATTAACCAACCGTTTAAACTGTGGGAAAGTGTCTCGGCGTTAGTTACCGTCTTCCGCCATCCGGCTATTAAGCCCACAGTTATTAATCTAACTGCAATCCAACCTACTGACGCGGCGCAGAATAAATGAATCCCATTTTAAACAGCAGCTGAATTTATTTATGTATTTATACGTTATATATATTTATATTTATATATATGAGGAGAAGAAGTTCATAACTTTTTACCCCGAGGGAGAGGGAAAGATACAGCGACTGTCAGGCACACGGAAAACAGAAGAGAAAAAAAGAAACAAAACAAAAAAAGAAAGGGGGGGGGGCTGGATTGTAATTAGAATAAGCTGGGGAAAGATTGAGGGCACCCCCTTTAATATAGGAAGTCTTCCCCCTTTCTCTGCTGGGAGATGTCAGGTTTGCTTCATTTTCTAATAAATCCTTGGCCTCGAGTTATTTGCACGCGCGGGCCGGACAGAGGGAATGCAGTTTGGGGGTTATCACTGGGAGCCACCGCTGCGGCGCATCCTTAATCTCGCCTCATCATAAACATCCCACGGAGGAGGGGAGGGAGGCGGAGAGAGGGAGGGGGGAGACGGCGGTCTCCTGACCCGGCCGGGCACTCGCGAACGCCCCTGTTGAGCGGGACGGCGAACGTCCGCCCGTCTGCCCCCGCAACGGCGGGAGCGGTTTCGGGGGACGGCCGCGCGACCCGCGGGTCGCCGGGCTCACGTCCCGGGGGGTGTTCTGCGGCGGAGTTAAAAAACGCGCCTAGTCTGAACGAACCGATAAATGTCGACAACTAGGCCTCGGCGGCGGATTTTGAGGTATCGCGCGTATATCGCCGCGTTATCAATCCTCCGCCGAACGGTCGCCGGCTTCCTCGACTATTAACTCTCCGGCCCGCCGGCGGTAAGAGCCCCCGGGGCCGGCGACGCGACGCGCGGACCGCGGGAGCTCGCCGCGCGCTTGCGCTTCGCCGCGCGTTCATTACAAAGGCCCGCGTCGAGCGATCTGCAAAGGAGCGCTCGGAAGCGACTCGAGGCGCACGCGTATTCAATTACGGGACCCCTCGCCCGGATTTACCGCAAAGTCCTTTGTCCCGGAAAACAGCCAATTACGGCGTTATTAATGAACGTTTCCCCCGTTTGGCATTTTTGTTATTTTACACTTTCGCTCCTTCCGCGGCATAATTTATAATCCGCAGACGCTGGGTAGGAACCAGGGGGTATTAACTTCATTAGGAACAATAGGCGGCGGAATAATCGTTTTTGTAGCAGCGGTGAAGGAAAGCGGCCGGGCTTTTACGGCGCTGCGGCCGGGCGGAGGAGAGAGGCCGACGGACGTCTTTTACGTGTAAACGCGGAGCGGCCGCCGGGCCGGTGGGATGGGCCGCGGCAAGCCGAGCGGAGAGTCTGCGATCCGAGCGAGTAAAACAACACGCGAGGGAGACAGATCTGCGTCTCGTGCGTTTTTAGACCCGCGCAGGGCAGCTTGTGCAGCGCACCGGTCCCCTCCCGGCTTTTAAAAAGCTAACTGCCGCGTGCGGACGCTTGCAGACGGCACGATGCCCTCGGACAGTTGGCCGGAGAACAGATGGACGCGGAAATAAAATTAGATTGCTGACTTTGCTGCTTCGAGTCCCAGGTGAGTCCCTTCTGCCGCACCCTTGAGCGAGGTGCTTAGCCTCGATCGCTCGGGGAAAATACCCAGTTTTATGAACCTGCAATATATATATATATATATATATATATATATATATATTTTTTTGTTAGAGAAAACCCAAGGAAACATATGGAAGCGTTGATGGTTCCCCTTCTTATGACCTCACTCACATTTGTGCCAGTTTAAAGATGCTTAAACTGTTTTTTTTGGGGGGGAGGGTGACAACGTGGAGTTCTTTATAGTTAAAGATTAGTTGTGGGGAAAAAAAATAATAAAATTTACAAAATATGATGCAAAATTTCTCCCGTGTGGGTTTTCGCCACATGCTCTGGTTTCCTCCCACTATCCAGAGATGTGCTCAAGTAAACTGATCTCAGCTACAGTCTGCGTGTGTGTGGCCGCCCCACGACGGACCGACGGACCACCTGGGGGTTCTTCCACCCAGTGTTTCCGGGAAAGGCTCCAGTCCGCTGTGACCCTGACCAGGATTAAACCGCAAACAATTTGTTGTCGGGTTCTAGTTTAGTTCTGATCTTAGCGAACAGTCTGCTGCTGCTGGGGGACAGGCGACTCACACACCGGGACGTGTCGGTATCGGTGTGCCACTTTTCTGCGCGTTTCCCTTTCTGGTCGCGCGCGGTGCACAGGTTGCGCTATCACACTGAGCCGCGTGTGTGTAAACGTGAGTGTCTGTCTGGGACTTTGCCTCTGGCTGAACGGGTCATGGAAAACAGGCCCGCGTGAACCCCGGCGTGTCTGACTCACCTGTGAGCGATGTGAGCGCTAGGACCCCCCGCTGCTGAGTCAGGACCTCTCCTCCTTTCCCCGGTAGCCTGCACACTGACGTGGTCAGCGGTACCAACGGTGGCCCACCCGGGGACTGGGATCGGGGCGCTAGCGGGGCAGCGGTCCAGGGTGGGCGGATCTCGGTTCGTCTACCTTCGCGAGGCCACAGGGCCAGAGGCAGCATGGCAGGCCCCCCCTGGTCTGAAGGAAGGGGACTGTGAAAAAGAGCGTGGAGGAGAAGGAGCAGGTGTTTGCCGCTCTGCGGCGACGGAGACGCGAAACGCACATAGGCCATAAGGAACCCATTAGAACGTACGACCATTTCATTTTGAAGACATGCTGACGTTCATTTTTATTAAGAAAAAACACAGCCTCGCATTGCGGTTGCAATGTGAATATTTCCCTCCGTTGAACTCTCTGCCCGTACGCACCAGGGACAAATACAGGAGACGGAAACTGCACATCGTTGCTTTGCGGTGAGATTCTCGCAGCAGCGGGGCCAAAGTTGTCGTTTCACAGAAACTCGCACGACATCTTACATTCCAGGAATTTGTCCCCCTATCCTGAACTTGTTCCCGAGACCACACCAGACGCTCTGCTCGCCCCCATCGCATTAAGACTGACAGCAAGCTTCTGGTTTTAGAAAAAAGGACTTTGACAGTTGACCGAACGTTCGGGATGCAGCGCTGCAGTGGAAGTTATGAACGGAAACCAGCAAGAACTGAAATCTTCCGCCCCACAAAACACGAGACGCGCAGGGGGACTTTCGCCCCGTCCGAGTTCCGTTCGCCGGACGGGTTCGTAGAGAGACGTCGGGAGGCGCATCCCGGCGTGATATCCCGGCCGGACATATCACCGCATCTGGGAATTTGACTGACGCTTTTCCACACGGGCACATGAGCAGATTTTTCAGCTGAGAGTCCCTCCCACTCAAGCATTTACTTTTGCCCATAGACCACATCATCCTGTGCTCAGGTTGCCAAAAAAAGAAAAATGGTGTACAAACCTCCATGTGTTTCTAATTAAATGAACAACAAGCAGAACATTGTCTGCCCGCAGTTTCTAAGAACTCCATGAGCTTCAACGCCTTCACAATCCCAAGTCTACTTGACGCTCCCCAACCTGACCTTGCCAGGACCCCTCGGTGACCTCAGCTCCACACCCACATCGACCGCAGACCAAACTACTTTCTTCAACCTACATTCCTAACGTGAGGTTGTCTCAGCTTTACCCAAATATCTCCTTTGTTTCTAGTGCTCAGACCCCGAGTAAGTTTGCGCGGATCCAGACGGTCGCGCGGAACGGAAAAGTGCGTCCGGCTCCCGACGTCTCGGCCCGCCAGAAAACCGATCGCCACCGTCCCGTGGCTGACGTGCGCGAGAAGAAAAAGGTGGCGGTCTGAGCCCTGCGTGACCCAAGCACACCGCCAACCACTGCCTCGGCTGCAAAGGAGGTGGACCTAGAACTAAAAAAAGACGTGTAAACAAAGCCTAAGCTTGCGTGGATATATCGCTACGTGAACCCAAAGATGCCCTCAGATGCTTTCCGTCTTCAGGCAAGCGAATCAAAGCTTTCGATCCCACGTGTTGGTTCCTGCCGGCAGCGACGGTTTTCCCACAACTTCAGCGCGCTGCACCGCGTCGAGGTCCGTACCCCGTAACTGCGGGCCCGTCTCCGCGCTTTCTTCTGGGGCTTCGAAGACGTTTTAATAGGCGAAGGCCGCAGAAATTTTCACGGGGCGCCTACCCACGCTCCCGCGAACAGGACGCCGTCCCAGAAGACCGGCGAGATCGGAAACTCCCGCGTTGCGACCGGGAGGATCACGGGACGCAAGCGAGGCTGAAGATCCCATTTGACGTCTCTGAGAAGCGCTCCTCGTTCCGCTTTCAAACTCCCACTTCCAGGCTTCTCCGCGGCAGGCCTATAGACCCTCTCATCTGATCACGTCCTGGGGAATATTCTAGAAGAGTGCTCTTTTCGTAGCACGAACAACTTCTAATAATATTTCATTAAACATCCCTTCCTGCCCAACCGCACCAGAGAGGCGCACACACCTGCACCTTCTCCGCACGGTTTGAAACAAACCCCCCCCCCCGGTTTTGTTCTTGCCTCCATAATATGATATATCCTAAAGCAGTCGTCGCTTTTTCGACAGCTCCGTGGAAAGTGAGGGGAAAGAAGGGGGGGAGGGGGGAGCAAACGCAAAGACCTTCAAACATGAAAAAGAGTGGAGGTGGTTGAGGAACATCTCGACAGGACACATGAAACAGCCTGTGTGTAAATGAGGCAGCCTGGGCTCTTCTCCTCCACAACAACAAAATACTGGCTGCTCACAGGAAGAAAGGAGTGCTGGCAGGCCGGCGGCGGGAGAGGAGGGAGAGGGAGTCAGAGAGGTGGAGGCACACAGGAGAAGAGATGTATTTGGAAGGCCTTTGATGTCAGCCAGTGGTGTCTTCATTTCGGCTGGCTGTTGAGCAACCTGTCAATTACCTACGCTACTCTTTACATACCCTTAGCGTTCCGGCTCAGACGTACCCCTCTCACCGTGATGCCTTCGCTCTCTGACTCCAACCTTCTGACGTCCACAAACTGCTGGTGGTCTCCTTCTGCCCGAAGCAAGTCTGTCTCCCGCCTTCAAACTAGGAACGGTGGCCCCCGTTTGTGGCCGGTAGGGGGAAGTCAGGTATAGTGGGCCATGTTGGGGACCCTGTCAGTTTTCAGGGGGAGGGGGTAGCTGGTGGCTGTGTCTGGTTGGGGGGGGGGGATGAATTAGTTGGCGACTGTAAGGTTAGTCTAGTTAGCTGCGGAAATCTGCTTCTGCGGCCTGTGGGAACAAGGTAGGAGACTCTTACCAATGGTTCTTGGTTCTAACCAACTTGTTCTACAGGCCCAAGCCGGAGGCTGCAGCCTGTTTCTAAATTATGTAAGATTTATTCGTCGGTGAAGGTGTCTCGCCGTTGCGGCAAAGCGCGTTCGTCCCCCGCCGTCGTCGCGTTTTCAAGCCGCGGCGCCGCGCGCTTGCTGAGACGCGGCGGCCGTGATCTGGAAGCGGCGTTAAAGGGGCGTCGCGGGGGAGCGCAAGGCAGCCGAGCGCAAGGCAGCCGAGCCGGTGGCGGGAGATTCCCCCTCCGCTCCCACCGCCGCCGCCGCCGCCGCCACCACCTAATTCCTTTCTGTTGTCCTCCTACACATCCCAGTCCTTTCATGTGCAAAGCAGATGTAGTCAATTGACATGCTAATGAGACACGGGGCTGGTTATGAGCAGACCTGTAACCAGAGCACCCCCCCACTTACACACACACACACACACTCACACACACACACTCACACACGCCGTCTCACGGCACACCCCCCACCGCACGCTCTTTAAGTGGAAACGATTGGAATTGAGTTCAGGCTGCTCCCCGGGGATCTGTCTAACCTGGCCGCTCGCTGCTGGCTGCTTGCACACAGACACGCGGCTGTCTGCACACACTGCGTAAATTAAAGAGGCAGAGGGAGTGTACGCGTCCCTGTGTGTCTGCGCGTGTGTGAGTTATGCGTTTGCCTGTGTTTGTGATTGCGCATTAATAAGAACAAGCCAGAAACTGTACACCGGCGAGTGTTTATAAGCGAATGTGTGCACCCGGGCCCCCTACGCACCACCCCTGCGCTATTTACCGGGTCTGAGGGTGCTCTACACAGAAGTCCTCGTACGGCAGCCGCTCGACTAATAGTTCTGCCGAAAATTTTACGTCTAAGCTGCTGGTCCACCCGGCAGGGAGCGGGCCGGCGTCGGTTTGCAGGGGTCCGTAAACGTCCCCGTCGTCCGCGACAGGGGCCTTTGGGCGCGGACCCGTCTGTCGCTCACTGTCCCGGTCCCCGCACCCCCGCCAGCGCTGGGACAGGCGACGCCCCGCTAGATCAAGATCAAGGCGCCGGACGGCAAACCCGCAGGGTGACGGTTGTTAAAAAAAAACGGACACAAACAGCCGGACCGCAGAAGGACTTCACCGCGTTCGAGTTGTCCTTCATTAAAAAAAACCGCCCTCTTCGCAGACTGTGACCAACTTTTTTAAAGTGCTCTGTCAATGACAAAAGATTTTTTTTTTTTTACAATTTATCTTTTATTTTTAATTACCTCTCCGTATCTCCGGCGAGAATCGTGATTATTTTCGCAACTCTTATTTTGGCACGAAGAAGAAGATGAAGATGAAGACAAAAGGGAAATGGTAGGAAATAATACCCGGCACACCTCTGCTAATCTGCCAAGTACCTCCAAGATATCTTTCCGTCCCAACGTGCCGGTAATTACATTCATTTTAATAATAGAGCGAGGAGAGCCGTAAGGTTCACGGCTCCGAGCGCCGATAATTAAATGTGCTCTTCTCGTATCTCCGCCGTATCTTGCTGTCTCCCGCCGCGTTTCTCGGGCTCTTATCGCTGCCCCGTGCGTCCCACCCGAGAGCGTGCCTCCGTATGGGGGGTACGGTTCGGCGCGCGCCCGTCTCCCGCCGTCCGCGGCGACCGGAGCGTCCTCGAGGACGAGCGGGCGAGGGTCAAAGGTCAAATGGGAACAGCCGGCGCCGCTCGACGGTCGCCGCCGGCTCGCGTCACCTCCACCGCGCTGCGCTGTCGGGGTCTTGTCTTGCACCTGATTGGATTAAGCTGGACCTTCTTGTCACATTCGTGGTGGGGGGAAAAAAAAAAAAAAAAAAAAAAAGCTGGAGGAACCTCCCTGCACCGTGTCCTAGCGGAGGCCTTCGGAAGGCTTCACGCGCTCTGCAGCTCGAGGGTGGTGGTTTTTCATGCGTGCGACTGTGTGCCTCCAGGAGACAAAGCTATAACTCCATCACATCCCCGGCTATCGACTCCTGCAAACAGGATCGATAGAGGAATGATGGGCCTCCTATGTCTTCCCCATCCGTCCACTGGACCATTGAGCGCATGTTAATATTATGAATTATTGAGAGAACAGTTACTATCGATTGTGCGTCTGGGGGGGGGGATTATTGGCAAGGTGAATTGCAGGAAGGTGGGTGAGGTTCTTGAGGGGGACCCATAATGAGAGTCAGGTCACAATCCTCAAGCAAAGCTAAAGTATCAACTACAAACCCGAACCTTTAAACGGATAAGGTCAGAGGTCGCGTGAAGGTCAAGCTTGGACACGCATCCGTTTTTTTTTTCCCAGTCTGCAGCAGGGCGACTTCTGTTTGTTCGAATCTACTGTTTATTAGTTTAATAACACACCTAGGGAGTGTTACTGTTTGCTTTGAGGGAAAGGATGCAGACCTCTGGGAATGAAAGTTCTGGTGCCGTTTCTATATTTTCGTGCACTTGGAATGACCACAGAGACAAAGGTAAGCTGCAAGCGCACCGCAAACACCTGATACAGCTCAAGCGGCCGCTGTTTTGCTTGGAAGCCGCACAAGAGCTGAAACAGGCCTGTCCCGGTGGTATGGCTTGGACGGCCTCGCTTTCTCACAGCCGCACCGGGGGCCGGGTGGCAGGAGAACAGACTTTTCCCAGGCAGCGCTGGATTTTTTTTTCCCCCGCTGGGGAGAAGTCGGCGAGCTGCGGAGGGTGTGTCCTTGAAGAATAAACGATAAAATCCTCGGTGAGCCTGAGAACCGTCGTTGTTTTCAGGTCGGTCCCTGTTCTACAGCAAGCGTCCCCACGAAACGCCTTTTTTATTTCCGCCCGACGAAAAGCGTTAGTTACGAGAGGAGACCTTGGCTGGAACGGCCGGTGCTGATCTCCTCTTTGGGGAAAAAACAAAAAAAAAAAAAGTGCTGTCGTCCTAAAAAACAAAAGTGCTCCCTACTCAGGCGCGGGCCGATGCTCGAGCATATCGATCCCTTCATCTAAGTGTTCTCATAAATCCCACCTTCTGCCACTAAGCAGGCCTGTTCACCGGACCCTGTCAAGGTGTGTTTCCACTGCGGGGCACCAGGAGCAGGTGTTCCTCTGCAGCCACAGATAGACCGAACCGGTCGGTTTCTCTCTGACATCGAGGCTCGGCCGCTGATGTTTTCAACATCTACTTACTTTGCGGTGGTAGACGTTTCTCCTAGTCTTTGCGCAATTTTCACCAACGTGGGCGTGAAACACGAAGATGGTCTCTGCAAACCCCAGTTGCCCCGTTGCTCTCGTACCGTACAGCGAGGTGCTTACGGTGGATTGTTCTAACAATGCCCACCTGTATAAGCGAACCAAATCCTACGAATCGCCTTGGATGAAAGCGTCGGCTAGGCAGAGACATAAAAATAACCACCTTCACCAAGCTCCACAGTGCCGGCGGTACTAGCGGCACCTGTTGTGATCAGCCAGTCAGAATAAAGACGTTTATCGAACGCGTCGGCATCCTTTCTTTGACGGACCGGGGGCGGGGCCGTCGTCCTTCTCGAATACGCTTTCCTGAACAGAAGCTACCGGAAGGGCAAAACGTAAAGACTTCACGATTGTCCCGACGAGGTTCTTTGCCTCGGCGGTATAAGACCAGCCGGCTGTATGTGAACATGCATATGCATGAGCGGATCAAAGTAACGCTGATAGGACGTTTTTTTTCCCGGATAAGTCAATAAATAAATAAATCAACATTCGGTTGCGGTAATGGTTTTTTAAATTACATATAGAGCTCTGAGCGTAGCCGCGATCACAGCAGCGGTCATTAGTTGGTTCCGATCCCCGCCGCCGCCGCCGCCGCCGCCGCGAGAAGTCTGCGAGGGAAGCGAAGGCACCGTTTTAACGCACCTGTTCCAGGAAAAGGCTTAGGGCTGCGCCGCGGCTCTTTAATATTTCAGGAGGCTTTTCCTCTCCAGGGTCCCAACCGTGGGGGGGGGGGGGGGGGG
>UFQX01001173.1:89576-100831 GCA_900497675.1 Arapaima gigas
GCCCCCCCGGGGGGGGGGGGGGGGGGGGATCACGGCGAGGCCGTGAGACGGATCGCGACGCGCGAGTTCGGAGCCCTGCTCGCGCGAACAAGGGCGAAATTGAACGGGTCGCGGCGGCAGGTGAGGACTTAGCCGGCAAGGGGGGGCGGGAGGGTAAACAAGCGTGGCAGAGCTTCCACGGCTCACTTTTGTAAGGGTGCAGGCGGCCCGCTGGGGGGAGGAGCGAAGCAGGGCCAACAAAGTGTAACTAAGCGTGGAATAACAGCAAATGAGTCGCGTAACACGTTCATAAATTGCGGAAAAGAGACGGGTTTGACAGAGAGCTGTTAAACAGAAGGAATATGTAAAACGGCATATATCGAGTGACGGCGTGGCCTTTCTGTGTCGCTGAATGGGAGCGGTTGACTTCTGTCCCGGTGACAGGCCGCCTGCATCGGTCAGGCCCCCGATCCTGCCAGTCTCCCACTTACTCTGGCGCACTCGTAAATGTCGGGCATAAATTTCCCCTCAAGTGCTCTCCGTTGCACCTCCTCTGACACTTCCAACCTCCTTATCACCAAGATGGAGGACTCCGCCCACAGCGCACCCCCCCCGTGAGCTCAGGTCTGAACACAAAGCTCTCGCTGAAGTCGGCGTGTGGAGCAGATCAAAGGTCCGGCCAACTAATCCGGCTAATGGGACGAGAGGAGGGCTCGACTCGGCGGAGGAAAAGACAAACGCTCGGGTTTTAAACACGCCCAGGTTAGAACGCGCTTTGTTTCACGGTCTGCTTAGCAGCTCGACACGGCCCCGGACCCTCGAACAGAGCGGAGCGGTCTCCCCTAATCGCCCCCCCCCCATCCCTCTTTCCGATATCTTCTACCTGACACCCGCGAACGCAACCCCCCCCCCCCCCAAACCCTCAGACGAGCCACCGCGCCCGGCTTCCCCCATAGGATATATAAACTACCGTTCACCTTTTCAGGACCTCGTCTCCGCCGCTTCAAACTCCCGCAAGGACCTGCAGGAGGATTGAAATATGGACCTGCATAATGGACCACTAAATTAACTCCTTGTAACCCAGTTAAAAATCGCCGTAATTAGCATATAATAGGACTGGAGAGGACGGGTGCGGAAAGGGCCAAGACTGCCTCCAGGGCAGGGCTGTAGATCAGCTGTCGGCCTTCTAATAGCACTGCAAAGTTCACCCTTATAAACATGTCAGCCGGCGTGTAATTAAGCGAGTGGTCATTAGATAATGGATACGGTACCTGTGGGCTGCCCATCACTCCCCGCTCTGACGGATGCTGTTCCAATAACTGCGGGCCAGCTCCCTCATCCAAGTGCCTTTTACTTATTTAAACTGTTTGCTTTAAGAGGCACTGAAGCCAATTAAGAGCTGCATAATTCAACGGGGGGGGGGGGGATGGGGGGGGGAGAGGAAGGCAGAGAGACCGAACAACCCCCCCCCCGGACCGCTCCCCGTTTAATATTTCGATGGCGATTTGGCTGCGAAGTCGACCCCGAAGCGCCCGAGAGGCTACGCTCGGCAGCCGCCGGGGGTTTGTGCGGCGACCCCCGCCCAGAAACGCCGCGCGGCAGCTCCGGTCCCGACGTCGCGGCTGCCGGGCCGAGGGCAGGTCTAAACTCTCGGAGTTGCGCGGCCGGAGATGAATTAGCTTCCCAAATACGTTCGTCGATGCGGATTAAACTGTAAGCGCGGGAATGGTCACAAACACGGCCGCGGAGGTCTGACGCCCCGAGAGCCGCTTCCGCGATTATCCCGGCTCTGCCTCGGATCTCGCGGGGTACCGCGAGGGCCGCTTGCGAGGGCGAAGCGGCTTCGATCGCGCGCGCCTTTGCACACGGCGGGCTTTTTTCCGCTCAAATTAATAAAATCCGCGCGGCGAACGGAGCCGCGCAGCCCTCTCCGTCATTTTAACAGCCCCTAATAAATGCGATTGCAAATGGAACATGTCACTTGTGCTACAAAGCGCGGGGCAGTCAATATTTCAGCAGCCAGGTGCCGGGGGTCACATATAAGTCAGCTTGTGATGGATATGTATCCAATAATAGATGTAGGGCAGCCGTTATTGTCAGTTTCACTCCGGCGTCTATTGCTTATTAAAAGCTGTTTGCCTTAAGTACCACGCAGCCAATTACACCCGGCGCTTAGCGCGGGGTAGGCCGGGGGACCGGGGGGTCCGCCCGAGGCTCCCTCCTCGGCGCGAGGCACGCCGGGAGCTCGGCTCGCCTTGCCGAACGCGAGGCGAAAATCGCGGCGGTTCTCCTTCACAGCCGCCTGCTCCCGCGGAAGTCGTTCGTCTTCTTTGTAAATTTGCACGCTTGGCCAAATAAATAAGCCAAAAACCCATTGCCTTTTTCTTTTTTTTTTCTTTTTTTTTTGTTGTTTTCCCCTCCCGCGTATCGTAACCCGCTTGGCTTGCAAACAAAAGAAAATGGAGAAAAACAAGCTGTCATTCGAGACCGAGAGCTTTTCCCTCGGTATCAGTCACCTTGCGAGCTCCTTCTCCTCTGCGAACGTCGGTTTTACGGGCGCAGCGGATGGGGGAGTGACAGGCAGGCTGCCTGCTTCGCTGTGACGTGTTCTGTGAAAAAGCGCGGCGCGTCTTTTCGGCGGTCTCCGTTGGAAGTCAGAGGCCAGAGAAGCGGAGCTCCTTGGCCTCGGCCCGGCCCCAATAAAACCCCCGGCGTCCCGTCGTCGCATACCTTAAAGAACTTTGCTCTGCGGCGGCGTTCAGTTCGTGCTCCCAAGAAGCGCTATGAGCAGATCCCGTCGTGCCAAGGGTACGAAAAACACAGATGTTGAAATGGAACAGACAGCACTGAAAACAAGGCAGGGTAGCACCGGTGCCCCACAGCATGAGAGCTGGGTTCAAAATCCAGTTCTGTTCCCACCAGATGCGCCCGTTCACTTCCACAGTCCAAAGATACGTGGAACTGGTGCCGCAAAATAGCCCTTGGCGCCTGTATTTGTACGTGGATGAGTTTTTTTGATTGACTCAAAGGCCTGTGGTTCAAGTCCCACCTTCTGCTGTAGTACCAGCCTTGAGCAAAGCGCTTACCAGACCTACCCGGCAAAGACAACCCGGTTGTAAGTAGCTTAGCGGCTTCACGCTTTGGATAAAAGCTTCAAGTAAGCAAATAAGTTTCAACGTATTTAAAAAATAGGACTAAATGTCCTCGGAATTTCTCCTTCTTTTGGACCTTAGCAAACCCTAGAAGACAAGAGGACGCTGGCGGAGATAAATCGACTCCGGGGCGGTTCGGTTAAACGCGGCAGTGATTTAAATCGGTCAATTGTTCCGTACGGAACTGAATAATTTTCCTTATTATTTAGGGGCTAACCCTAAAACAAGAAAATCGGGCTGTGACCCCACACTGTCGTAATTGTGAGAACGTGAAAGAGCTGCTATTGCACATTTCTGACATGTACAGCGCCTTTTCATTTGTGATCAAAGGGCCCGGTTGTACGGGGCCTGATAACCGAATCCATTTTGGCGCCTTTTGTTTTTCGCTGAATGATGCACGTTTGGCGGTAACCTTCAGGGGAAGGAGGGGAAAGAGGAGACAAAAAGGAGCAGGGAATGAATTATGCTTTCACGTTCTAGGAAACGTCAAAATTCAATAAACTTACCAGAATTTTTTTTTTTTTTTTTTCCCCCCCTCCCCGTCGCGGGTTCGATGGGATTTCCTGCGATGGAAAAACCATTAACTTACGGGGGAAAATGGGAAATGATTAGAATATGAAATGTTTCAGTGAAGAATGGATAAGAGGCGAGGAGATGGCAGGGAGATTAAAAGATTACCTGTCGTCTCCCCTCGTCCTTCACTCCCGCGCTGTCTGTCTACCAGACCGAGCGTTTAGCTCCGGCTCAGACAGTCGATTGGCGACGGGGGGCCGAAAATAAAATAATCATTACGATTATCACGTCAACAGTGCCGCTGATGACAAGGGGGCTCCTTTATCAAGAAAGTCTTCACAAACAGCTGTATTTGCTCTCGTAACACTGTGCTTATCGCCACGAAGTACATCTTCCCTACTTCTTACGTTCTCCTCACTTAGCAGACACTTCAGAGTGTCGCGCCACGATAAATCACGGTAGTTAAACGTGAACCGGCTCGCTGCCGGTGTTCCGGAAATTACCGTTTAAAAATGCTATTAATATAAATTCCGTTAATTAACGGACATTATTTAGCGATTTTTACCAGGGTTTACATTCAGAACAGGAACGTATTGGCCGGACGGATAGAACTGAGGGTCCGAGGAGGTGCAGAGGTTCGGACGGTCGCGCGGTGGGTGTGATCAGCTGAGGTTCCACGGTGTCCCATCAACAATTGGTATTCAGTAACACACCCTGGGAAACAAAGGATCTATATTACAAGGTGAGAGAAGAACACCCCCCCCCCCCCGCGCCCCCCCGCCGCCCCGTTCTTCGATGGGGCTTTTAAGATAAGTGCCCGGATCGGACACCGCGTAACCCCTGCGGCACAGATGGCCTGCAATGCGCCTGCGTTTCTGAACGACGTCCAACCGTTTCGGGTGCCGCTGTGCCGCGGTACCTGGCGGAAAGGTGGCGCGGGCCCGCAGACAAGTCGAGCGTTCGATCCGTTCTTGGCAGGAGAGCCGCTCGTCTGTCTCGCCTGAAACCCCCCCCCCCCCCCCCCCCCCCCCCCCCCCCCCCCCCCCCCCCCCCCCCCCCCCCCCCCCCCCCCCCCCCCCCCCCCCCCCCCCCCCCCCCCCNCCCCCCCCCCCCCCCCGCTACCGCACACCCCCCACCTCCACCTCCCACCTCCTGCCCCGGTCCTAGCACGAGAACGGCAAACGGAAACGAAGATGAAGGGGACGAGGAAGAGGAGGAGAGAAAGCAGGAGCGCAAAGGGAAGAGAGGGAAAGAGAATCGTTTGAAGAAAAAGAAGAGAGCTGAGGCCGGGGAGTCGGGGGTCCATGTATTATTAATAGGTGGCGCTGGGCAGCTCTGACGAATGGGGATTAAAAGACGCTAATGTAGAAAGGCCGGCTCGTGACCTTCCAGAGAGATTGACTTTACTAGAATGGAAATGATATCCAGTAAATCACTGGCTGCTGAGGTGCTCATCCAGTCGAATCATTTCCTCTGATCCTGTCAGCCCAGACAGACTCTTATAAATCAGACAGGTTCCAGGGTGATAGCTCCCTGTCGTATCCGTTTTACCATTTAACCGTGCCCCCCGCCCCGCTGCACCCGCGCTGCCCCCCGGACAGCCCGCCGCCGGGGTGCCGCACACGCGCTGTCGTAACGCCCCCCTCGCGCTGCGTTCAGCCCCTAGTCCGCAGCGCGGGGGAACGGAAAGCCCCTTTACGAGTCGAGGAAAACGGGAGGCCTGGCAGTTGCAGGGGTCACAAGGCCGGCTTGTCATCTTCCTCCCATGGAGGGGATGAAAAAAAACGAAAAGCACTCAAAAAGAATAAACATTTGCTTTCGAATATTTTCTGAGGCCCCGGTGTGTGATTTCTCCTCCCAGCTGAGAGCGATACGATAAGGGGGGTTGGATGGGAGACACCCTCTGTGACCCCCCCCCCAACAGCGGAGGTGTTCATGACCGTGTTGGCGTAGCCTGGAACAGGCCCCTGTTCCCAGCAGCAGCCAACACGTGGCTCCTGGTGATCTCCCCCTTCGCCCCGGGGCAGCAGGAGCGGAGCCTGTGGAGCACAGCTGCATTTTGGGAGCATGTCTCCATCTGCAGGGGCGTGAGCTTCCGTCCGGCTCCGCACCCTGTTTGAAGTCCCGGCTGCGAGGTTCAGGGATGTGGTTTGTTTATCTCTCTCTCTCTCTCTCCCAGGTGCATCTGGGCTGCAGGGAGCAGCAGAAGGCTGCGTGGAGGTGGGGGTCGAGGGAGGGATGGGGTGGGGTTTTGTTTGTAGTTTCTGGCAGCCGGGCTTGACCTGTTTTTCCTACCAGAGCTGGAACATCTGTACTAAATTTCACATTTGACCAAAATGTGCTTTGGCAGAGCAACAGACTAATGGGAAAATATGCTGCATGTGGTAATATAGCAAGAAATTTAGGCAACATCAGTCAAACACGCGGCTGAAAAGACGCGTCGGTGTGCGGCTCCTAGGTGAGACAGATAAACAAACCACTTAGACACGAGGAGTAAAAATCCCACGATCGGATAAAACGTCAAAAAAAAAAAAAAAAAAAAAAACCGCAATTAGAAATCCGCTCGTGAAAATAAAGGCCACGTAATATAAGTTCCTGTTTGAAATGTAGAGTAAATGCTTCACTTGCGAGGAACACAACATACACGCTGGCATCGATACGTCTTTCCGTTTAGATAAATTATTTCTAACGCGGCCAAACCGGTTCGCGTCCCTCCCAGCCACGTCGGGAAATTATTAAAAAGGCCAAAAACGCTGGGCTCAGACGCACGTTTTCCACCGACTCCCGGGCTGCTGCCGCCAGGGCCGCTGGCACCCGAAGTGCGACAAGCGTTCCCCGGCGTGGTCGGCGCCCCGGGAGCAAGAGGAGAAGCGGGTGGTCCAGAGACCCCCGACCTCGGGCACGACGGGAAGCGACCTCGGAACCGGGAGCCAGCCCGGCTACCGCGGCGACGCTCGCTCGATACTCTTTTAATTACGCCGGATGGTTTCCCTCCCATCGATTTAATATCTGTATTTATGTGACCCCAACTGACAGGCAACATTGTATTTTTATGTGGCATATTCATGTATTTACCTATCTATAGGCCCCGCTATCCATCATCCATCAGCCAGAACTATATATCTATCCGCTGAGAGCGCTTCAATCCGAGGGTCCGTAATTACGACAAGCCTATAATCGGGTGCTGTGATTTACGATTTTCGCTTGACGCTTTCCCGTCATTCTTTCCAGAGCGATACGAAAAAATTAAGTTTAAAAACAAACAAGCCGAACGAAACCCCCGAAAGGGGAACAGGCAAAACAGGCGCGAGCGCGAGGAAAATCTCCTCCCGCAGTGTAAAGGCCGCGGCGGGCCGCTGCCGTGTGACTTTCCGGTGCGGCGGCGGCGGGGGGCGGGGGGTGGGGTGGGGGGGTCACGTCGTAATTAAATAGGCAATTCATGCAAATCAATGGCAAATTAGTGAATTGTAAACCTTTATCAGCCTTCGCTTCACATTTAAAGATGACAAAAACCGTCGGAAAACCGCAAAGGCCGCCCTCGGCCCTTTCGGAAAGGAACTGTAATTATGTTAACACCAATAGAACCGCGTTCCATTTTCTTAACTCAGTCTCTCACTCATAATTAATTAATTTCTCATAATACTGGAGGAAAGAACAATGACGTCCCCCCCGCTTTTGAAGGAGAAGCAGAGATATTGGCGACTTGTATTATGAAACAAGTCTCACTTCCATTCGCGTATATAGAATTACTCAGGCTCTTTAACATTGTTTGCCTTGGAGCCATAACAGTAAAAGCTTTCTTTCCCTTGTGTTTGTGCCATTTTACAAGCCAGAGTCTATAACCGGAGACGGAGAAGAGGGTGTTACCAGGCGGAGTGGAGGAGACCCAGTCTGGTCCGTTTGCACGGGCGCCTGGACAGGTACTTTTGAGCGAGGTGGTTGACATTCCGCATCCCATCTGCCCCCCGCGGAGGCCTAATAATACCGAAGTGACGGGTGATGCACGGGATGTCAAACAGCGGGAGCTGCTTGCTGTCACACACGGAACAAACCATTTTTAGCATTTTCGACACCTGGTAACAACTCTTCGGTGGTACGTAAGGTTTTAATTCTGGTTTCTTTTTTTTTTAAACCGTACACTTTTTTTTTCTTTCCCGCTTGTACTAATTCTCCGCTCTCGGAAAGTCGACGGAAACGGCAGCCCTTCCCCGTCCGTTTCCTTTTGCGATGGTTTTTTTTAACCCCCCCCCCCCCCCCCCCCCCAGAAAACCCCCTTTTGCACCAGTATCCCTCTGGCTCCTTTCTTGCATGCTGCATGCTGGAATTTAATAAGCANCCCCCCCCCCCCCCCCAGCTGACAAATGCGTTGATAAGGACAGACGGCGGGAGCGGCCCATCTGGACCCAGCGGGGATGTAGGAAAAAGTCCCGACCGGGGGGAACCTGACCGCGTTCTCAAGGCTCAGCGAAAACCTGCCCTCTTCCTCATTTAAGGCACCCAAAAGTAAAAAGTGCCATTACAGGGTATTCGCTGGCTGTCGGTGCATGTTTCCCCCCTCATCTGTTCATTCGCCGTCTCAGCATCTCACCCTGCGGAATAAACACGCGTGCAACACGTCCCTTAGCACCTAAAAGGTCTGTTTCTGTGAACCGAATCTCACCCGTTCCACACCTTGCCACGACATGGATTATTCGTATTCCACATCCACACTTTTGGTTAGTAAAAGAACGAAAGAGAAACACCGACTAAGACCAAAGGGAACTGATTTATGGTACCTGGTGGCAGCAACGCTGAAGATATTCTTGCCAAAAACAGCCATGTGTGGGTTTACACGGGTCTGTAGGGCCTTTAGACACAGTCCACTGTCTTTGGAGACAACAGGACTCCGGTGTGACCGGCTGCCAGACATTCGTGTGCCCGGATCTGCAGAAAACCTCCCCACAGCTGTTCCTCATATCGTGGCACGGCTCAACTGTCGAAACTGGCCGGGGCGCCGCTGCCAGCGCGGGCCTGCAGACGCCCAGCAGGTTCCAGTCTGCAAAGCTCTGCTATTAAACACCTCGGAAAAAAAAAAAAAAAAAAAAAAAAAAAGAAGAAAAAATGCCACGGTGGGCAAACGCTAACAATAAATGGACGGGTGGGCAAATAAATAAACACGCGGGGCTGAACGGGCCTTTGTGTCTGAGGAAGAAAGGCAGATGCCCGCCCCAGGAACCCTCGTGGCACGCGCTCACCGGGGCTCCTCATCGCCGTGGTAACACTAAACACAACCAAATGTCAGACAATAATTGGGGTCTCTCTCTGCTAGGAGATGGCAAAAGGTTGGGTCCTAATTGTATAGTTAGGGTCCTACTGAGCTGCTATATACTTAGACAGAGTCACACGGGCTGATGTGAATTATGGCCTAATTCCACTGTTAGCTATGAAAAGCCATGTCAAGGCTGAAACAGAGCCGCGAAGACACAAAGGCACGGAGATACAGAGACGTCTTGGGGGGGGGGGGCGGTTTACCGCGTCACCTCATAATTGCTGCGAAACTACGCCGTGCGGATCCGTGGCGCACCCCCCCCCTCCCTCAAATCTTCTCCGCTTACGCCTCCCCTCTGGCCTTGCGTGTTTACATCGAGGATAATCCAATGGGGGCCGGGAGCCTTGACTGCGCAGAGGGAATGCTAATACACCTAGCGGGCTGCTAATGGCGGTCAGATGTCTGGAAAGTACCGGGTTCTCAGACAGCACAGAGTCGGCATGACAACCCGAGGGTCCCCCCGGGTCATACCTGCCGCTGTGAATAACAAGTCGCCGACACCCGGCGCGGGCTGGATATCGGGTGGTCCTGCCGGTGGCTGGCTGTAGTCCAAGGAGGGTCCCGAATGTCACGCGCACGAGAAGGGTCCTTAACCTGAATTAGTCCTGCAAAAACGTCCATCTGTGCAAAATTTCACGTCGCTTCGTCCGTAGGCGCCGGCTGAGCAACGGAACAATAAATAAAGTAGTCCCTCCTTTTACATCTCTCTCCGCTCTCCTTGAACAAGTCCAAGGGAGGAAATGTGTATTTTAATAATTTATATCATAAATTCAGCGGAAAACGTGACATTACAGTATATCTTGTTTATCTGGCTCATGCTCTTATCTAGATCAACGTGACCACTGTGGCGAAAACGCAATGCTTTAGCGCAACAATATATTTTGTCAAAACAGCAGCGGCGATATTCACACTAAATCACGCGGCGCGTCATTTAATGGGGCGGGCGCTCGGTGTGCGTAAGTACAGCGTGGAACAAGTGCCGGTGTTTCACAGTTAGGGCTAGGCAGATGCCCAGGGCAGAGGCGCAGGGGGCTGTCTTTGCACGGCCTTCCGCCGCAGGGCGGTGACGCTAGGAAACGAACGACTTCCGGAAGAGCGACTCTGGAGGGCGAGCGGCACTAAACAGCCAGAAGTAGCCTGTCGGTTTTAAAGGCGCGCGTTTCGGGGACCCATCAGCTGGCACGCGCGGCGCCTCCTCGAAACGGCCGTGAAAGGCGCGTTCCTTCGAAAGGCCTCGCCCGTGAATGTTCGCAGCGCGTTTGAAATAGCAGGTGTCCCGCCGGTCTTTAAATCCCCGGCCCCCCGGAGCGAGGTGTGCGACGTAGGAGATCCTGCCTCGACTCGCAGGCGCCGTGCTCCGCAGACCAGCTGCCAGCGCTAGCCGGATCTGCCACACAACCCCGGGACGGCGCAATAATCTTGCCTAATTTGCCGTTGACAACAGCCCAATTACGGGGGGGGGGGGGGTCTCCCGCGGCGGGCGCTCGGAGCGCAGGCGAACACGCCGCGGAGCCGCGCAAACAAGCGGGAGAGACAGCAGCCGGCAGCAGGGGGCCTCATTAGGCCCAGCAGGCTCACGTCTCCTCCCCATCCGTTCCGCTGGCACCGAGCTGCCTGCAGCGACAGGCCTCCGGCAGCCTGGGGGCGCTGTCATAATCCCCGCAAACTTCCCACAGCCGCGATACCGAGGACGCGAAGAAGTAAGCGTGATTACCAGACACTTGTTGCGAGCGGACGCCGGCCGCGAATGTCAAGAGGCCCGCGGATGTCGTTCGGCTCCTTGTCACCAGTGCCACTTTATTAATCCATCTATGGCACAAAGCGGGTCGCCAAGCAAAGGAGTTTAATCCCATCGCTGCAAACAAGGCCGGGGGGGCGGGGTGGATCTCGGCGGTCTGACGGTTGTCTTCGCCGGAGAAGTGGGGTCCTGCCACAGCAGACAGGTGCACGCCACGGCGGGGTCCCCCTTGAGTATCACGCTCCATTACTGTCGCCTCCGCGCTCCCCGCCGCCTACAGCTCCCGAAAGTGCCAGCTTGCACCCGCCGAGCGGGACGCCAGATGATCTACATACAATTACGATTCTATTATCCAATCACTCCGAGGCACACGGCATCTGTCCCGCCCTCCCCCCTCCCCCCGATACATCCATTATAAAAATAAAGAGGTTTACACAGCCTACATCTCACACAGATAACAAATACAAACATTCGCCGGCCGAGGAAAACGGATTTGGCGAAACCTACCGCCAAAAAAAAAAAAAAAAAAAAAAAAAAAAAAAAAAAAAAAAACAAAAAAAAAAAA
>UFQX01001173.1:102041-131447 GCA_900497675.1 Arapaima gigas
GGGGGGGGGTGGGGGGGGGGGGGGGGGGGGGCAATTCTTAAAAGCTCCTGTTCTGGAAGCATGTTAGGATTGAGCCTCTGTGGAGTGTATTCAGAAACACTATCACCCCCTTAGTCTGAGTTTGGTTCTTCTTCTAAAATCATATTTCCCAGTTCCAGCTTCGGCAAAGTTCTCCATCCAGTCTTATTTGATCCTTGTAAAAATGAAAGGGCCGCACAGTGTACGTTGTATAATTCACAAGCCATATTTTAATGTGTATCTCTATATTAATAAAGCGCAACAGCATTATATTAATATTATACCACTATAAATAAAAAATGTTTCTATAGCAAAAATATGGATTAATTCTACTAACAATAATAATATGTAAAAGAGAAGTTGCAGGATTTATGCGGTAAAGGTGAAGACTGTTTAGTTCTTGGTATGGGGGCTGATCGAATAAGGCGAATTCGTACGGAAAGAGGATTCCTCGAGAAAAAATAGCCGCGAGTCTGAGACTTTGACACAATAAAACAGAACTGTGTACGTCCCGCACCTGTATGGCGCTTGCAAATGTACCGTTTACTTAGTGATTTATTATCTGCTGAGCTCAAATTCAGCTTCGCATGATGTCCCAGTCGCCGCGCTCCGCTTCTTCACCGGGTCTCCTCTCCCAGTGCGACGACTTCAAACGCGTTTGACCCGAAACGGTGTCTCTAAACCACCCTGACTGCGTGCAAATGCCCTGCGATGGGCGCGCGTCTCGTCCAGCCCGGACCCTCTTATCCCACTGTTTCTGGGATAGGCTCCCGACCCCCGTGTCCCTGCCTCGCGACATATTTCCTCTTCGAGAACAAAACCGGGATCGGCTTCGGCTACATAAACTGCCGCAGCGTCGTAACACAAGAAAGCGGCGTTTTGCACCGAACGGAAACACACCCAACCTGGCTTTGCTCCACGCTGAGCTCTTCAAAAAAGCCCTGTTTTTTTTGTTTGTTTTTTTTTTTCATTTGCGCAGCGTTTGCTGATACTGAGGTTGAGGTCCAAGCAGCAGCCGAGAAAGCGATCTGGCCTTCGATGGACGTTTGTTTTTCCTGGCGAGTGTCCTGCCCCAGCGGAGCTGCGGTGGCTGATGCTGGGGTCCAAAAAGAGATACATGTAAAATGAAAGAAAGACAATCTTTGGAAACAGCCTAGCAAACAGAGGCAGGCATATCGAACAAAGGAGGGATGTCTTGAGTTCCACACCATTTATTTGGAGGACAATAACCCCTATCTTGTTTAACAACTCGCACAGCAGGGACAATTACACACACTTTAATTGGCTTTGGCTTTAATTGCCCGGTGGGACCCCCGCTCAGGCGGCTGCCTCCTTAACCCCCGCACCGCCGGAACCCGCAGGTCCGGGAGGATGTCCTTCATCGGTGCGGATGCATCCACCCGTTTTCCCTTTCACGGATTCCCCTTGGAAGCCCACCAAGGACTACGCCGCATTACGGATTTCGCTATAATGCTGCATACGTTCGTGCGAAAATGACCCAATGAAAAGCACGGAACAACCTGGATATTTACCGGAGTAACGACTCTCAACCAGGGCGGCCAAAATACTGACATGTTTCCAGCAGCGGCCATTAGTGTATTTTACTGGCTTCTGCGCTTTTTTTGGAGACCATCTGGTTTTATAGAGGTTTTGTTTGGAGATGCATCCATCCATCCATCCATCTATTATTCCAAGCACATGTCTAATACAGGGTCCCAGAGTTTCAGAGCCAGTCCTGGAAGCAAGGGGTTGGGATTATGGAATCCCAGTCCATTGCGGCCATTTTGGACCATTAATCTCAAGGAAATAAATGCAAAACGTCACGAACTCGTGCAGACAGAGTAGATATTCCATATTCGCACCAGCAAACTAGGACAGCAGTTGGCATAGTGGTGAGAGCTGCTGCCTCCGGCTGGACACAGATTTCAGTCCCACCTCCTACTGTTACACCCTAGCCCCCGAATTACTCCGGTAAAACGTACCATTCTGTACACAGTAAATGGGTAAATAACTATGTAGCATAACATTCTGAATCAGTTTGGAGAAGCGCTTTAGCTAAATTAACAAATGCGAATGAAACTTTGCTACTTTGCACCATTAGCACAAACCCACTTCCCAGCCATCTATGCGAATCACTTTATTAGCCATATCCTGGAGCACACATACCCCTGTGAAATGAAACACGCGTTTGAATTGAGTTCGAATTGACCCCCCCCAAGCGACCTCAGGGAAGCTACCAGCCATCCCACACACACACACACACACACACACACACAACCTCCCCACCCCCAGCAACGTTCTTTTCAAATTCCATTTAATCTAACGGAGATGCCCTCAGACCGTTCGGGCTCCATTCCCATAACTAATGCCAGGAGAACACCGCTAGTCGTGCCTCTTGATATACAGTTGAGTAAAAACGCCCGTAGCCATAAAACAGGTGGAGCACGTCCTCGGAGCGACGCCGAATACTGTTGATCCCTGTGCGGCACGTGGTCCAGGATCCAAGCCTGCTCAACCCACAGGTTTGGAGGGCCAAACCCCACGGGATGTCCTTCTCTTCTTCCACCCCAAATGCCGAAGAAGGAGATGAAGGGGTTGGAGCTCGAGGCATCGGTGACATGGACTTGCAACCTCGAACCCTTGAGAAGGTTGCAGTGCGCCTCCATACATCAAACTTTGAGGTGAGCAACAGTATGAAACAAATCAGATGCTAAGTTGAATCATACGGCTTATTGGCCAGGCTGCAGTCCGCCATCAAGAACATCATATGACTGATGCAAGTGCGATCGAGTGGGATGGAGTCTGCGAATCCAGAAGACTGCTACCTGGCGGCCTGCAGCGCTCATGTGAGCAGTTAGCGGCAGGGCTCGTGCAACAGATGACGTGAGACCCAGCTGTTCAAGAAGAAGCACCTTAACCCTAACCCTAACCCCTTCACTGGTGGATCTGTCAGAAAACCCCACAGTGACCGGAGACATCACGCTGACCAAGACGGCGCTGCAGAGGAGAACACGGAGCGTGACATTTGCTTTGTCTCCATTTGCGTTCCCCTGTTATGAAATACTTAATCTGTACTACTGACCTCATTTGGATTCCGTCTCTGTCATTCATCTTCTCAAAGTTCTGTTCCCATTTAATTTTGGATGGAAAGCCAGTCCAACCAGAGAGGAGGGCCACACTGAAGTCGTTTTGTGGCCTGTGGACATGAATGCAGCTGTACAGTAGTGCTGTACGCTGGATCCTTTTCAAAGACTAAAGAGAAGAAAAGGCGGCGTGAGGGAGAGAAAGCGATTGAGAGCATCGGCTCCTGGGACGTCTCCAAATGAGATCAGCTTAGTTTAGCGAGCGATGAGCACCCGAGCCACCGACCCACCCACCCAGCTTCTGCCATGTAGGCCAATCGTCCGATAGGCTTCTTCAGACAAGCACGCAGGCGTTCGTTCCCAGCAGCCTGTGGGTTTGGAGACAGATAAAGCATCTGCAAGGAAGTCACCCAAGCCTGCCGTCCATGCAGAGCTTTAGAAAGACTTTGAATTGAGGTTCTCGGCCACCTCGGGGGCCTGAACTCTGTTTCTGATCTGCTCATCTCCTTTCTGCACCACCCTCTGCCCTCTCAAGTTCAGGCTCTGCGAGAAACCAGGAGTCCCAGAAGAATAAAAATCAGGACTTATACCCTTACGCCTTCCTGCTCCTTTAGAAACGGATGCATTGCCAAAATTCCTCTTTAGTCTTATCATTTGCAGCTGGAATTTTTTTCACTGGGGCGGGTGGATAAATGGCTCAAGGTGAATGCTAGTGCCTGACAGTCAGTACCCTCGAAACGCAGCCAAGGCCTCCCAGGATCAGCTTGAGATTGCGCAGACAGTGCCGCCCAGAAGCAAGAAAAGTCCTGTGTTGTGCTCACACTCCCTTTTCCCTCCTCCCCTTCTCCTCCCCCACCTCCTAGCAACCTCAGTCTCGCCGCGTGAGGCGGTCGAAGCCCATAGTCTCGTGGAGCTAAACTCAACTCCAGGGGGGAGTCAAGCTTTCATCTGAGTGCTCCAACTCGTAGGGGTAATAAGAGGAAGGACAGAGGGGACATGACCCCCCCTCCGATATTTAAGTAAGCCTCAATTTGACCCCCCTCCAACAAAAAACGTGTGTTTAGTGCCACTGGCCATTATCGCTAATATTCTGTCTTGCTTTCATTACCTGGCAGTGCTGTTGTTTCAGCCCACAGTCCAGTTCTGGTTATAAGCCAGGAAGAGGTGGTGAACCACACAAGGTGGCTTCCTCATCTCAGATGGAGGGGCACGTTTATAGTAACCTTAGTCCTCGAACAATTAACATCGCTCCCTTCGGCAAACCGTAAAGTTCCGACTCGCTTTCTTTAGGGCCGTTTCCCAGACGGAACCCACGTCTGTTATTTATTGTTGTTCCACACCTGCGTCCAAAGTGACTTGCAAATTCGTGTGTTTACGCCGTGCCGTTGACAAGTTTTTTTTTTTCATATATGCAAGTTCAGTTTTGAGACAGCAGGCTGTCCAACTCCGATTTTTGCGGAGAAATTCCGCGGGATTTTACGCAGAAACGCTTTCCTTACGGGGCGTGTTCGACAAAGCCGAGGAATTCGGGAGCCAGCCGTTCCCCGTCGGCCTCGGACCGGGGACAACGATGCCAGCTGGGCGCAGCGACTCGGTCTGTCTGCCCGACCCGACCAAGACGCCCGTCCGCCCGGCTGCTTGCGTATTCCACATACGTCCGGGACATTTGTCAAGTCATAGCGTCGGAATTTGCCCGCACGCGATGGCGTTGACGCAAACGTTACCCGCGGGTTCACTTTAAATTCTTCGTTTGGGAAAAAAAACGGAACTAAAGCAAAGGTTCGAGATCCCGGGACACAAACCTGAGGCAGGAGCAACGGAAGGGTGTGCATTGTCCTTGGTTTCGCTACATGAGGACCCTTCTTTTCCTACCTCCCAGTAGGTAGCCCTAAAGGAGAAGTGGTGGGCAGCAGCCGGGAGCAGGACGGAGAGGAGCAGGGCAAGCGTGGTCTTCCTCACGTCTCCGCTCCAGTTTCATTTAGCAGTTGTAGTGATTTAGTTAAACGGGCAGCGATTGTTCCGATTAATAGTATTGAGTGTTATTCCTCACGCCTGTCCAGGAGCAGCCTGCTGGCATCATTAAGGTCTTACTTCTCTGCCGCTCGCAACATCTCTCTTTTCCTTCTCCACCGGTCTTAAAGACACTGGTGTTTTGCTGCCGATGGCTGCGCTGGTCCCAAACACGTCTCGTCGGAGTCGTTGGCCGACGTCCAGCAGGTGTGTTTTGCGACGTTTCCGTGAAGCGGTCGGGGCGGGGGGTGAAGGTCGTGTCGGGGGCGTAGCGTGGCACAGAGGGACGGCGAAAGAAGCTGCGCCCGGGTGCAGGCCTACCCGAGCGCTGCTGTGAGGGTATCGACTCTTTGCCGGGTCCTTCTCCATCCCAGGCCCTCCTCTGCTCCCCTCTGTTTTGCGGTATGGATGTCCTACGCGACGCTGTTGATTTTCCAGGGGCAACGAGCCGGCTTTTTTTCCCGAAGCCAGACGCCTCAGTCAAGGTAACGGCACTCGGGCCGAGCCAGAGAAGGACGGCTCGGCCAAACATCGTTGACATTTTCGAGTGCGGCGTATGTCACTCTGCTCCTCTGAGTGAGTCACACATCTGCCGAGATATATTTTGGAGGGGAAAAAAAAACAAAGTGATTACTTTGAGGAGGAGAAGCGCTGTGTTTTCATTAGGCACTAAGTTAAGTCAAAACAAATAACAGCCTTAGCTCAGCACTTCTGCCACAGTGTAGGATCACTCTAAGATGAGTTGTTCAGCTCAACACAAGAAAAACAAGGGAGGGAGCTGGGAGAACGGGGAGTCTGTCGGTGCAGATCTGGTCTGAAACCAAGCGGCCCGTCAGCCCGTCTCGGTTCTGGTTTGGCGGTGAAGCTTAAAATGGCTATTACTAGCCTTGCAGTCAATCACAGCCTCGGTCCCCTGGAAGGCGGTCTACCGGCAGCTTGTTGGTTTAGGTGCTGGGCTATTTAAGCGTGTCGCGTGACAGCAGAAAGATACGAGCTGGGCTTCGGCAACGGTCTGTGAACGTCTCTGCCCTCCTTTTGTAGCGGGACGCATTTGCGTTTCCTTCTAGCTCTCAGATGTACGTTAGTTTGGTGAGAAGCTGCCACCAAATGCATAAATGGAAATAAAGCGCTAGAGCCTGACTCGCTTCGATGAATCGCATCACAGTAACTTACTGGAGGTGACGTGAGACACTGGTTGAAAGCAGCTGCCAAGCAAGCCGTAGAAACACATAGGTGGGGGTCATTTTGGAGGCTTTATACAAATGTGAGCTTTGTGCTCGTGGCACGGGCTGATGGTAGCAGATGTGTTCAGAAGTAGGCAGAGATCGGGCAAAGGTGTTGGAGGTATGAAGCGGCTGTCAGGAAGGGCACTGGAGCAGAAGGGTCAAGGGGTTGAGTGCCGGGCCAACAGGAGAGGCCCACGACGAGAGGGCCGGGCCGCAAGGTCACTGTGGAAATCAGGGCGACGGGACGGAATGGGAGTTTGGGCTTCCCTGCAGCTGGATCCGGTCCGCAGCAGCCTGTGGCTGTCAGCGCGTTAAAAACTGCGAAATAACCAGTGTGTTTTCTGCGTACGAGGGACAGTTTAAAGCTTATCCAGAAGATGGCTCAGCGTTTTGCACTTGGGGCATATAAGACAGCAGCGACGGGTGTGTATAAAGGCGTGAGGTTGAGAAAGTTGCTGTCCGCCATCTCCGTAGGAGGACAGAGCACGGGCAGGGGGAACAACCCACCCCAGCCCACCCCACCAAGCTGGGCTCCAACAGTCATTGCATAACCCTCGATCGTGGCGAGGATCCGCCATCTCCACGTTCCCACCTGAACCTTCGCCTGGACTTGATCTGGTTACGTCCTCGAAACTCCCTGTGGGTAGACAATCCCTTTCTGCCGCTTCCGCATCCTAAAGCAGGTGCAAGAGGAAAATCCCTGCACTTCAGGGCCATTTTAAAATCGGGTACAGAACAGCGCAAAATAAATGTTTTTACATTTGCTGGTCAATATATACTTTTAATACTTTTAACGCTGAGCTGCCTTTATCGCTTCAATCTTCCCCCCGTGTGAACATTTATATTAAAATGGCCACCAGGAACAAGTGTTTTTTCGGATTAAATGAAAGGTAAGTAATCTGAAGCGATGGGAAAAGGTCAGCTGTCATCTTCGGGTGGTCATTGCGGTGCTTTTTCGAAGCCGGGCCGATGTTTAATGCGCCGTCCGGCACGGGCGAAATCTGTTCGTCCGGGAGCGTCTCGCAAGGACTCCCCGAGCAGAGGAGGAAAGCAGTTAGCGGCGTATTACTTTTACGCATTAATGTCTCAATCCTGCAAGATTAAACGGCTAATCAAAACCTTGTCTCACCTAATGGGACAAATTGAAAGATAGATATTATACTTTACACAGTTGGTTAAACATCAGAATGGTGTGAAGATCCTCCACTCCTCTTGTTAAACTAACCAGGTTCGCCTGCTGATAATACCCTGCTGTTGGGAGACATTCAAGTGTGTGTGTGTGTCGGTGTGGACAAAGGAGGAGGTTACCGTGGGGACACGGCGGTGGAGGAGCGTCGGTTTTCCACGTCCTCGTGTTAAGTAAAGCAAAAGTGGACAAGTGCGTCAGCCCGGAAGACAAAGCCCGACGGAATGTAAAGGGACCCTAACAAAATGTACGACTCGCCCGCATCGCGCAGGTCACGGCTCGGCGGAGCAGCTTCCTCCGGACGTTCGCGGAGGCGGAACGAAAAAAGTTTGGAGACTGGCGTTTGGGCGACGTCCCGAAGAAACGTCGATGCGAAAAGCCGCCGTCTGAAAAGTCGAATCGAGAAGTCGGCTGCGGTGCAAAGAGGAAAACTTCCTCTCCGAAACACCCGCGTCCCTTCCGGCCCGCCGGATCCGGCGAACGGTGGGGAAATGCGTACGGACCGCGTGTTGGCGAGCGAGAAAGTACGAGCTTGCATTTCCGAACATATTCGACCGAAGGAAAAGCGGGCCTTCGCTCCGAGGTAAGCGGTGTGTGTATGGGGCGGGGTGGGGGCTGTGCGCACGGAAGACGCGACAGCGCAGGGGGGAACAGAAGCTTATTCAGTGTGCTGGAACTTTTCACATCTCAGCGCATTTCATTTTGTCACATTCTTCATTAACTTCATTAACAGATGAGCAGAGGCGATTAAGCATCACTTCCCGCTGATTCAGCGCTAACATCTCCACCCGTCCCCTCCCCAGCCCTCCTCCTCCTCAGCGCTCCTCACCGCCGCCGGTCCCCACGCTCTTGTCCCGCAATCTCACACTGGGGGGCTGTTGGACCACGACGCCAGCTGACATTCCTCATCAGCGGGAGACTCGCAAACACACATAGAAACACCCCCCCCCCCCCACACACACACACACACACACACACACACACACACACAGCGGTCACAGGACAGACGGAACAGATCATGGAAACCCAGACGGGAACCATCGGAGCGCAAGATGGTGTGGCGGTTAAGATCACGGACGATTTTAAGTTCAAACCGGCCCCCTGGTGTAAATTCTGAACCGCAACTGTTTGAGCCGATGAAGAAGTGAAAATGTGACTGTAATCTCCGGAAAAATTATAACAAAAATGATAATAAAAGACGACATTTGACTGATCGCAGCCACAT
The DNA here is from genome assembly GCA_900497675.1 of Arapaima gigas. Taxonomy (NCBI): domain Eukaryota; kingdom Metazoa; phylum Chordata; class Actinopteri; order Osteoglossiformes; family Osteoglossidae; genus Arapaima; species Arapaima gigas. The sequence continues at coordinate 110,790 of UFQX01001173.1, forward strand.
TTAAAGTCACGCTGGCTGTGAAATCGTACGGAAGCTTCCGAAGTTTCTTCAAGGGCCAGCGGTTCCTGCATTGTGACAAAGTGCTGTTGATCCCACCGCGCGGCGCACGTACAGTCGCCTGTGCTCTCCGCACGGCCTTCTTTGCACCTCGGCAGCTTTGGCACGACATCAGCTGGGTTGTTCAGGTTCTGTCGTGGTCTCGTGGCCCAGCGGAGAAGCAGGAGAGGGAGCCCGCGTCAGGTGGGGCCAGAACTGAGCACTCCAGCGTAAGCAAAACTCACATCTGGGACACGGGAGTGAAAGCAGAGAAACACTAAGCCAGAGGACTATAAGTTTCTGCTTTTACTTCCACTCTTCTCTGTCTCTCTGCATCTCTCGGTTTTCCTCCCCGTTTCTGGTCTTCTTTTCATTCCTCTATATGTTTTTCTGTTCTCTTTTGACGCTCTTTTCAGGGAAAGATCTCCTGCTCCTTTTGCTATTCACAGCCGAAGCAGGCGAGGCCGTGCTCTTTCCAGGCTACCCTAAAACATCGTGCTGGGGTCACCAGGACCAGTACGTGTCAGAGGCGCGCCCAACGTACTTAACACCTGGGGCGGAACTTTGTCCGACAGCCCCCCCAAAACAGGCTGCAGGCGAAAGCACTAGCACCCACGGAGCGTTCCGACTTTCCCGCCAATGACACCTGGGCAGCGAGGGGCTCGGCAATAACACCCCACGACGGTTACACACACTTACTCACAAACACACAAGAGCAATGCATTATGGGTCCCATTAATACCACAGAGGCAGCACCTTTGTATTACATATATACAGTACTGTGCAAAAGTCTTAGACATGCGACTTGAATGTGTGCTGAGAAGTACAGGTAGATTCTTATCCACCATCAGGGAGGTTTCTGGTTGGTCCCAAATTCATTGTGCAGCCTGAGAATGACCTCAAACACCCAACCTCAGTCATACACAACTATCTTCAGCAACAGATGGTCTGGTCCCCACAGAGCCCTCATCTCAACATGATCCAGTCAGTCTGGGAGGACATGCAGAGACAGTCAAAGTCTGCAGAACAACTGTGGCCAGTTTGGAAGAACCTACCAACCTCTACCTTAAACTGCATGCAAGTTTGCATAAGAGAATTGATGCTGTTTTAAAGGCAAAGGGTGGTCCCACCACATATTGATCTGATGGAGGTTTTTTTGTCTACTGCACTTTTGAGAAGGTTTATTCATTAATAAGTGTTCGTGGCATTATTTCTGGAACAATCCTCGCTTCATAGCATTTCTCCCACAGGTGCCTAAGACTTTTGCACAGTTCTGTATGGCAACAAAACACCATGGACGTGTAATTTAATACAGCTTCCGTCAACACTACACTTAACACTCACGCCGTAGCACAGCAGCAGCACGTCTACGCTGAGGAAAGTACTACTTTATTTATATCGACTGGTTTTAGTCATCCAAAAAAAATCCACTTGCTTGTTTCCCTGTAAACAAACATTTCTTTCCAGCCCGGGCACCCCGGGTGGACACCCCAGCTTAGCCCACGGCTCGTGCACGGTAAGTCGTCGAGGGTAAGGAAACAGCACCAAGGGACTCGAGTCGTCCTTCTGAATAAACTCTACGATTTTACGAACACATTTTTATTAAAAATCCAAGCAAACTAAATGGGCTGAAGGGCCTCATTTATGAATGGCCTTCAAAAGAAGAGCAGAAGGTGACGTTTTAGGAACTGACGTCTTTACGACGACGTCCATAGTACCAAAACGGCTTGTAGACCCTGTAAGGTTGGGTTCTGTTGACCTGCTTGAGGTTTATGTTGCCTTTGAAGGTGGCAGCAAAAAATGCAGCTTGGCATCTTCTCATAACCAAAGCTACGGAAGACCAGGAAGTCAGAGTAAATAGTAGATTTCAGCCAGAGGGCTGCCAGGGTTTGAAGGTTAGACTGCTGGACTCGTTCAAACACTCAACCTCGTCCAAGCATAAGTAAGCAGAGCTGTGGGACCTACTTGGGACGAAGCAACAGCAGGTGCTTGGAGCGATCCGCAGACCTGAGCATCTTCAAATATTTCATCTGAAAACAGCCACCTGCCACAGATGATCTTTTCCAGATCTACCCAGACAGCATTTCAGATACGGAACACAAGGCTCTAAATCGGGGGCTCTGGGGAGGTGAACCAGTGGGCCTTTTTTTTTTTTTTCTAAAGGAAAACCCCGGCAAAGCCTGGGGGAACCGATCGGTTTATAAACCCAGCTGTCACAGTTTATTAGCCCGACTCTGAACAACGTGTTTGTTCGGGGTGAGAAAAAGGCATCTAATCTTCTTCCACATGAGCTTCGGGGCAGTTAAAAGTCAAGATCCTCCGTCCCTCTTCCGACCCTCCCCGACGCCCCCGGCCAAACCACCCCCCCCCCCCCAGCCCCCAGCACCCCTCACTCCGGCAGCCTTCCCGGCTTTGTCCTCCGCTGGCCCGCCGTAATGGAATTATCCCTTTAGAGATTTCTGCTGGAGTCATTAAGGCTTCGCGAGACGGACCGCCGTAGGACCGCCGTAGGACCGGCGTAAATCAATGGTCACGCAGCGCAGCCAGGACTCGCGTTCCCCTTCTGCAGGGTTAGTGGAGATAATGTTCTTTTCCTTTGTTTGGATGGCAAAGTAACGGCCTGTTTGCGATCGTTCCGACACAGCACCTTCGTACAAGAGCAAGAAACTGCAGCAAACTGCACTAAACTACCATTTTCCCGGGATTAAATAAAACGTTCCGCTTTTCTAGAAACTTGAATGAAAGTACTTGCCCTCCTGTTCACGCTATAATTAAAAAGCTATGAAAAATGATATATAGCTCTATAAAAATCACCCAAACAAGCACTTATGTCCCGTGTCAGCAACAAGGAATACAAGTTTATTCTTTATAAACTCTTATAAACCGCTGTGAAGGTCTCCGGTTTGTAATCCGAGTCCTAAATGGAAGGTTGGAGGGAAATGGTTTTTTTTTTTATTTTTTTTTTATAACGCAACATAACAACATTAACCGAAATGACATATTAAGCCCTTGTTCAGCTTTTCAGGGATCGGCGATGAGCCGTGCAGAAAGAAAAGACCGGTTTGGTGTGCAGCTAAGATCTGAGAATCCAGCCGCGACTGTTTAGCCTCAACGGGAGAACAACATATCAAAAAGTGGCTTTAAATATACATGAAGCGGCGGCTGCGTCGCACGGGCTCGACTGACAATCGGAGGGGAAGGGAGGCCTCGCGCTCCATCTTTTGTCTTCCCCGCTCTTGTTGTTCCAGAACGCCGCGCCGCAACCTGGAGATAATGACCTGCCGGCGAGCGGGGGGCACGCGATTCGGAGCCCTGTTAGAACCGAGCGCGCCTGCCAGACGCCGGCCCGGGCCGATCCGGGGCGCGTCGCCTCCGCCGAGCCTGACGCGAGGTGCTCGCCATGAATTATTAAAAGATCGACCAAATCTGCTTTCAACTTGTTTTCATCCCGCGCTTTGTGCGAGAGGACCTGACACTGAGTGAAGGTTTACACCACCCCTGTCTTGTCGCCCTCGCGTGCGGATCTCCCCAGCCGAAAACCCTGGGCATATGCACATTTCACACCGCCCTTTCAAATTAATTTTTATCTCACTCCCCCGCCCCTCCCCGCCAACCTCCTAGCGCCTCCGCAAGCTCCCCTTCGCCCCCTTCTCCCGCATTCTTCCTCCCCTCGCACTCCCCCTCGACCGCTTTTTCGCGCCGAAGAGTAGCAAAGCCGTGCCATCTGGCTCCGTGTCAAAATAATATGGCTTGATTTGTTGCGCGATTAAATGGCTGCTTTTCACCGAGGACATGCAAAAATGACAGCAGGAGCGACGCTGCCGCGTCGTTCCCGCTCCCCCGCCCGTCAGTTTTTTTTTTTTTTTTGCCCCCGAGAAACGGGACACATCCCCGGGCCTCGGTGGCGAGGAAGAGATGGATCCACAGTGCGGCCTTCTTCTGGTGACTCAGACATAATACAGGACGCTGCGGCCTTCTCCTGGGAAGGAGGGGGATACGTACTCAGCTATTTTCCATCCCTAGATAAGGAAGACACTCCTACACAACTGAGGCCTTCTCCTGGCGAGGAAACGTTGCGCGGCAGCGATCTTCTTCTCTGAGGGACGGACACATCCAAAGCAGAGCTCTTCTGTGGACAAAGTTCTGAGGCCTCCTCCCGGTGAGAAAGGCTTTGCAGATCTTTTGCCAGACCCCAGGTGCAAGAGTACAAATTCAAAGATCTTGGACTGCACACCGGACAGTAGAAACAAGACGATCATCTAAAACTATCTACGAAACTTAAAGGTGCCGGATCGGCGTCGGGGCGCCACGGTGGTGCATCGGCTGTTGGGATGTGGGAGGGAATCCAGCCCCGCCTGTGTAGGGTTTGCGTGTTCTGCTTGTACCTGCATGGGTTTCCTCCCATAGTCCAAAGACATACATTTCAGGTTGTTCTTGGCCAAAATGTGCCCTCATCCCGCGATGAACTGGTGCCCCATCCAGGCTGTGGTTTCGTTTCCACGCCCGCTTCCAGACCCCCGCAAGCAGCTAACAAAACCGGACGGGTGGCACGTCGTTCGTCGGAGACGTTTGTCGGAGCCGCTCGCTCTCGCCCCCCAGTACGAGGCCCGTGCCCGGCGGAACGCCTCCGGTTCGGACCACCGAGCGAGCCCTCCCTCGAGAAGGACGCGAAGGCAACGGAGACGGAACGGCCCGAGAAGAAGAAGCAAGTCCCCGCTTACACGCTTGACGTCTTATGAATAAGAACCACTGCTAAGCACAGAACATAATTTGTACTTTTAATGGCACCAACTTCTATTTTTCTGACACAACTTAATCAATAACTGGTGCCGACACTGACAGCCCGACTGGCGTTTATTCATTTTGAACAAGCGCACTAACTAGGCGTCTGGTATCGAAATGCATTTCACACGGGATAATAGGCAGACTGGATTGATAGGTTCATTCGTAAGACGCTCTCAACCGCCACCCCCCCCCGCCCTTTTTTTTTTTATCTCTCTCCTTCTCCCGCTCCGTCTCTCCCTCTGTCAGAAGATGATTTAAACGGGAGCCGGGGACACGCTGTCGCTTTCGCTCCGTCGCGAGTGACGCGGAAAATAAATAAATAAGTGGAGCCGTTTGAAGGAAGTCGCAGGCGGTCCCGGCAGATAAGAGAGAGCCCCGACCCGTGAGTCTGAGCGCATCGCTCTCTCCTACAGGTGCACGAGAGCAGCCCCCCCCCCCCCCCCCCCCCCCCCCGCGCCACTTGGGTGTTGCTGTCACAGTTTCTGTGAAGGCTGGTGCTGATTATATTTGGATCCAGAAACAAAAATGAAAACATGTTGTACAGCCGAAATGTGCTGACCCTCCGCTGTAAAGTTCCTCGTGNCCCCCACGCCCAAGAGGACAGGGCCTGCGTCTCCCGCACGGTGGTCTCCCCGTCCATTGCGGTCGCGAAGCCCCTTTGAGTACCTGGGCCGATGGGCAAGAGTTAAACAAACGGTTCGACCGGGTTCTTTCTTGCGGACTTCTGAGGTCCTTTAGAAGACGTGTATCAGCCCCAAACTGGGTGAAAACGTCATAATTTTATTTCTATACCCCGATCCTTCGGTATCCGAACTCCCCGTATCCGGATTTCTGCTGCGGCGGCTGTCATATGTCGGTACGTGAATGGAAACGTTGCTCTAGCGAACTTTGTATGCAAAGTTTATTCGTGACGAAAAGGTTAAAAAGCAAATGAAACCCCAAATAAATAAATACCGTGTTAATAGATAGAGAAAAGGTATTACAGTGCACGGTAATAAAAATAAATTCGTCTCGATAACAGGTGGGTTTATTAAATCAAACAGCTTTACGATGAATCACTTCTGGGGGGGGGGGGGGTTGGTTCAGAACCTGGCACAGTGAAGCGGCGCAAAGTTTAGATGCCTCCGGGATTGTGAAAACAGATGCTGGCGACAGGGTCCCGCGAACGCAGCGCCCGGGAAACGCGGGCCATTTCCACACGGCGAGCGCTGCGCCAGCTTCAGGGCCGGCGATCCTGTCTAGATGAGGGCAATTTCCACCGGTGTCCCGAAAACCTTTGTGGCCGCACAGCTGCCCCGCATCTGGCCCGCCGCTCGGCTGTCTGGGAAAGCGGTCCGAGCGGGAAAACGCGGACGCTCGGCTGTCCCGAGAGAAACGTCCCTCGGTCGCGTGACTGTTTGCACAGTGACCGAAAGACAGGCGTTAAGTGAGAGGCGTATTGCTGGGGGTGTGTGTGTGGGGGGGGGGATTAAACTCTGGGCGTAATGAGATGTGTAGACTGTGAGTAGCTGTGCGTACAGCAGTCTGCCATTGTTTTTCTTACATATCCAGCTCTTTAACACACATAATAAAATTAGCTCATTTGCCATATTGCTGGAGGTCCCGTTTTACTGCGACTGCTCGCGAACCGGGCGGCGTATGGAAGATATTAACAAATCGGCCGCTCCAGCCTGTCAGCGAGGCGCAGCGGGACGAAATCCTGGGATCAATTCTCGTCTGGGCGCAGAATGAGATCACGCCGCCGCGGCGCATCGCCTGCTGGGTGTGGCCCTGCGAGGCCTGGGGAAGCGCGGGCCTAAGGAGCCAGAGGCAAAAATAACCTCAAACAGCAATCGACCTTCGCGAGGGAATATCTATAGACCCCACAAGCCTCTTCTTTAACCGATAAGTAAACGAAACCGTTTCGGGCCCCCCGAAATAAGACGGCGCGAGAGAGATGCTGGGCCCGCGTGAAATCCGGGCGAAACCTTGGCTCGGTGATGCGAAGGCGAAAGACACAGAGCCTGGCCGGTCGCCCGGGCTTTTGAAGACGATGATCCTCAGATTTGATGTACAACTTGGAGTGGAGCGCTCTTTTTTTAAAATGTCGAACCAGCGGGCTTAGAGAATCGTATTGCTTAAACTGCTTCAAGGACTCGGTACGGGGATAAAGCAGCGCAGTGAGCCGGAGGGGGGGAGCGAGACAGCGGGGAGTCGCACAAAGAAGGGTTCGGGTCACGGCAGGTCTGAGCGGAAAAAAAAAAAAATTTAAATGCCGGGAAAGAGCAAAAACAAAAACACGTTGCCCGCAACTGCCCTGCCAACTCGGTCCGCTATCGGTTCAGCGACGACGCGCCACAGTTCATCCGCTTATCCATGAGGAGCTTCCCCCCCCCCACGACTGACCGCAACCATAGTTCACAGCGGCTCTCCTCCACCTTTCTGCCACAAACAACATCTCAAGACCCTGACAGCAGGGTTGAGTCACACACCAGATTGGGTCAAGGACCGAAACGGAAAGGTTAAGAACGTGGGCCAGCGGTTTACGTGTGAAAGAATCCATCCTGGTCCCACTCAAACGTTTTCATCGTTTTCTCCTGCTCTTCTAAGCTCCTCACTTAGGACAAACATCAATCTCTGCTGAGAAGTTTTTTCTTTTTTTCACAGAAGCGTGTGGGACTGGTCTGCGTGTTCCTGAATACCGAGGTGTGAGCCGTCGGGGGCGGCCTGGTAGGGGAGGGGGGAGCTACAGGAGGGCCGCGGGTCTGCGGAGCAACGCGGTAAGACACAACACGCATTACTACAACACGCAGTTAGCCTAGGAAGCCGTTTGGTGTCTTTTAACTAACAATTACATCAGTATTACATCAGTACACCTTAATTCGATCAGCGCCTGGCATCGGAGCTGCTAACCAGGCCCGTCTGAAAGGAGACCTGGCAGTCAATCAATAGAGGGCCCATGCAGATACTACCTGTCAACAGGCCGCAGGAAAATGGATGCCTGAGGAAGCTATAACTATGATAAATTTACTCCCCAGATCCACGCGACCCCCCCCCCCCCCCCCCCCCCCCCCCCCCCCCCCCCCCCCCCCCCCCCCCCCCCCCCCCCCCCCCCCCCCCCCCCCCCCCCCCCCCCCCCCCCCCCCCCCCNTATGCGGTAAAGTTCCCTGGTAGCATTCCGTTCACCAGCGCGCCACCATCCTGATCGGCCAATCAATCTCTACGTCGACGCGGGAAGCGCATTAAAATAAATTTGTCACTGTAAGTTTATGAAATATTGATGGCACTGAGAAAGGGGGGAGGGCGGTGGGGGGGGGGGGTCGCAAAATAAAAATAGGTTTTGGGGGGTCGGCTGTCTGCAGGAGAGGGCGTCGCTGCTGTAATGAATTATTGTCACGTGGGGAGGAGCGGTTCGGTTCTTTTCTTTCCAAATTCGGTCCGACCGAGTTGTTTACCTGCAAGTCTTCTTCACCTCCCCCCCGACTCGACCACCACCGCCACCACCCCGGAATCACACCGACGTTTCGTGTGATTCGCCCAAGTACACCTGGACGAACCGCGTTCCGGTGGGTCGGTGGGGAATCCGGAACGGTCTCTCCGCGCCGCTCCGGATGGAACTCGTCTGATTAATATGGTTAAAAATGCGTTTTCGTTTCTGTTTTTAAAGTCGATCTTCCGCTAATTTTACACGCGAAAGACTAAATCACCGCGATCCTCAAGGCCTGAAGTGGAAACAAGAACAACCGTCACCGGGCGGTGAACTCCTATTGTTCACCGTTATTATTCCCGTATTATTATCCGTCACTCGCGCGGGGATGAGTGCGTGGATCGTGCGGAGCCCCGCGCTCGGCGTTTCTGGGAAAGTATCCGGAGCACCGCAACCCTTCGCTGGACGCGAAATCGCTCGCCCGCGAGTCTGGAGTTACGTTCTCCGATGGGCGAAAGTTTTAGGTCGCTTTGGGGGAAAATGCCGTGTTTAAAAACCCGAAATAAAAGCATGGATGTGACATGCGAAAAGTTGGCATCCGGATCTTTGAGGGCAGACAGCAAAAAAGGCCTCCGCATACATGCTTTCCGTCTCCCACCCAGCCACCCCATCTGCCAGCTGTTTTCCGCGAGAAGTGTAACCCGACGCAGCTCCGTCGGACGCGCCGCGGACTTGCTGGTGTGGAGCCGACGCTGCAAGACGAGAAACAGCTGTCATTCAGACGTGTCGCGGGTGGGGGGCGGGGGGCGGTGAGGAACGACACTCTTCTCTCGTGTGGTCAGGGCTCAAAATTCACAGCAACCCTCTTTACCGACTCGGGATCGCCTGCTTATTGCCCGGTTCACCTCGATTTCGGGCCGCTTTCGCTGCCGGAACGTTTCCCAGCGTCGGTGGGGCGGGGGGGGGGGGGTGTAACTCAGCCTATGCTTAGACCTCCAAGTCAATGATCTCACCTCTTACTTCAATAACCATCCTGGGACACCTGAGCCACAAAAGGCAAAACAAACAGGTTGATGGTTCCACAAAGGGTTTGGTGGACAAAAGCCTCGGTGCTGTCAGGTGCAGGACGGTGTCTAAATATGCAAAACATCGATTTCGCACAAAACCGCCACAGGTTCCGCCGCGGAGACGGAACGGGGTAGCCGGGGTCTGACGGCGTCGCGCACTACCTGTGGCCACCGTGTGCGGCTCAGGTGTCCCGCGAATCTCGCGCACACTAGACCAGGTGCCGTGTACCTGCCCTCCGCCTGCGTGTGTGTTTTACCACACGCTTCATCTCCAGGACCCGGCTGCGCACTAACCAGCCCCCCCCCCGTCCCCAGGCGCCCCAGGCGTCGACCCCATCTCACCACCAAGCTCCCCACATTGAGACCCACGACATTCTGTGACCAAAAACTGCAGTTCAACTCCCAAACGCCGGTTTGTCGATAAGCGGAGGGGCCCTGCGTTATAAACCGGGACGATTAAACCCCGGGAATACGACGCTATCGATGTTTTTAATTTACATTATTACAATAATTCCCATTATTGGAGCAAAGAGAGAACTATCTGACTGGTGCCACAGGACTGATTCGAGAGAGACGGTTTCTCGGTGAATAGAGGCTATTAACCTCATTTCGGCGCCACGGGGCGCCGCCGCACGGCGGTCCCGCTCCCATTGTTCGCAGCATCTCCGCCGATTGAGCCCATTTAATATGTTTTCACTGAACGGTTCGCCAGGCCGGGATCCAATTGCCACGGCAACAACGCCGGCTTCCGACGTCGGGATTCTGAGGGTAACCTCTGCTCGCCGCGGGGGGCTTCTGAGGGGGCGCCCCGGAGAGGTTCGCACCCTCTTCAGGGCCGATCGCGTCCACAGACCCCCGCTGGCACCCGTCCTGCCGGGAGCGTTCCTTCCAGAACTTTCAGCTCAGTCAGCCTTGCATTAAATTATTTCTCTTTGACTCGCTTTCAGATTTGTACCTGTAAAGGACCAGACCGATGAAGAAATTTCAGTATATTTTCGGCATTTGGTTAACCCCACACACACACACACACACACACAACCAGAAACTTCTCAGCCAGCTGTGTGATTTTGATTAAAGGAAGGAGCATCTTAGTCATGTTTAAGAAATTCTAACAAGGCCTAAGTTTACCGACAACAGAGAATCAGCAGCTCTTTCAGGAAAGGCCCAGCGTTTTCTGTGTACTTTGTATCTCACTTTACTCCGTTTGATTCTTCTTCTCGGGACCTTATCTGCCGCGGCCGGCGCTTGCGCGTCGGACCGGCCGCCGGGCGGAAAGACGCGGAAAAGTCCACCGCCGCTTCCTCCCTGGCAACCTCCCTCCATCGCGTGCAGGGCCTGTTCTGGATGTTAGTCCCTGATGTGTACAAAAATATGACGGTTCGACAGAAGGAAAGCGGTCTCGCGTTCACACCTGCGCATCACAGCCAGTCCTTTCGCAAAGAGTGTGTTTAAACTTGGGGTTTTGTGAAAGGTGGGAGGTGCTGCTCCGCCAGTGACGCCCCCCTTCACAAAGGGTCTCCCGTCACCTTAGTCACCGCCGTGTCACCTGACCAGTGATTCCTCGGCGCGGTGAGGCTGCGGATTGATTCTCCAGCACCCCGGGACGCACGCTGTCGCACTAACACGCACGCCTGCGTGGACACACTCGCATCGATTTCCGTTACTCCCCGGCGCTGGGTGCAGCGCACGGAACGCACGCCGGCAGAGGCGCCTTTTAACCGCTTTCCTTTATTGTGAAACTTGGATCTAACCACCTGCAGAGGTGCGGAACGCGGCCTCTTTGCGTAAGTCGGGTGGTGCAGCGACCGCCGCCAACCGCCCGGTTAGAGAGGCGATCGATTCCTCACGAAACGGGCAGAGAGGAGCGCGGCGCGGCACCTCGGAACCGCCTGCAGTTTAACCCGAGCCGGAGACGACGGCCGCCGTGCGGGAGAAACAACTAACAAACATGAACACAAGCCCTTTGCCAGGAACAGCTGGGGAGGTAGCGCCCTCTACTGGTGGGACGGAAAAGGTCAAACACCCCCCCCTTCCCCTCGCAACCTTTAGCACACTTCACTTGCTCGCTCAGCTGACGCTTTTCCGCAAAGCGGCTTCGTCTTACGGGGATTTACCCCACTGGGCGGGTATTCTTACCGCGTCAGTTCGGGGTAAATAACTGGATCGAGGGCAGGAGAGCAGGAGCGGAGATTCAAACCTGGGGCCTTTGAGGGCAGCAGCGCAAACCGACACGCCCGGCATACGTGCCGTAAACAATAATAATGTAAAAATTATTTTTTAAATATGTGTGATACAAAATGAATCGGTGAAGGAATCGCAATAATCGCCATTATTCGCGTTTTTTTCCTGCCACCACGTCCCATTGTCCGATGACAGCCCCTCCAGCCGGTGACGTGCGGAGACTGACAGAGGCGGGCGAGGGGAGAGAGAGACGCTTCGCTTCCCGCCGCACCGCCGACTCGCTCACACCTCGGGCCTCGGTCTGACGGCGGCGGGGCGACGCGGCGCGAAACGACGCCTCCGCTGTCGGCGCGCTGGAAAAGCCCCGTGTGGGGAGACGCGTGTCGAGTGTTGTCTGTTGTTTTTTTTTTCTTCTGACTCCCACTTGTGGGTCTCTCTCTCTCTCTCTCTCTCCCATCAGCGGCGGCAGCACAGATTGAGCGATAAGGCGTCATCTCACACCGGCGCCTGAGAAAATCACACCCGACCCCCTATCCGAAATCCCTCGGCCCCTCCCCGCAGTGGAACCCGAGGCTCGAGGCAGTGGAGGAAGGGACCCGTTGACAGCGCACCACTGCGGTGCTGTTATTCCTCTCGAGAGGCGCAGACCCCCACCCCCCCCCAACATCTTTTACTGCGGTACCTGCATCTGGAGGCCTCGGCGGTCAGACCCAGCACCGGGGGACGTCAGGATGACACAGCGGAGAACTGGAAACACTGTCCTGTACCTTTCAAGAATAAAAGAAACAATTTCCACCCGGCTGCACTGCAAAATATTGATATGAAACGCTACATATGTCAAACTACAGTGTGTGTGTGTGTGTGTGTGTGTGTGTGTAGCTGAGATGAAGCGTGCGGCCAGCACCGCTGGGATGAAGCTGCGCAGCGGAGGGAGACATCCTGACAAGCGAGATGTGGGAGTCCCGGCATCCCGCCGGACACGGATCGGCTCCAGACTCCCCTCCCCGGCAGCAGCGCGGCCTTTTCCAGCTCAGCAGCTGAGAAAGTGCCAATTGCACAGTTTAAAAGCCCCACTGGCACAGACATGATAGATAGTGTAAAAACCAGGACGTGTGTTTCAAAGGGAGAGAAAGCAACAGAAAAACCTGCACGGCAGCAGTTGCCAGGCAGCGGGGGGGGGGGGGGGGGNGGGGGGGGGGGGGGGGGGGGGGGGGGGGGGGGGGGGGGGGGGGGGGGGGGGGGGGGGGGGGGGTTAAGAGGGCTGGGTGACACTGCACCGTAAGTGACATGGCAGGGTGGCTGTGGGGGTCCCTGCTGACACTCTCAGTTACATGTCAGTTATTTGTTGTCTTTTTCAGACAGGATGGTTGGGGGGGGGTGAACGACATGGGGAAAAAAGGGAAAAAAGACAAGCAGATTGTCCCTGTGGGGAGGGGGGGAGGGGTCTACCTGGACGTTCAGGGCAGGGTCTGCAGGGGGCATCGACTAAGCAGCCCAGATCTCCATCCCGGTCCTGGAAATCGACCTGCTTTCTGCTCGTCCTCGGGCGCCCATCTCGTCCCCCGTTGTCCCCTCCCAACCTGGGCAGGAGACCCGGCACGGCACGGCCCCCTGCGGACAGCTCGCCCCGACCGGGAAGGTTAAACCGCGTCGGGGCCGTGAGGAACGTGGCTCCGTCACGGGTCGTGTTCTGCACCCGCTCTGGCGTGGCTGCAGCAGGAAGGGGCAGGAGGAGACTGAGAGAAAGGTGTCGCGCGGGCTGGGGGGCGGTGAGAGCGAGCAGCGCCCCCTACTGGATGACGGGGATGTGAGCAGACTGGGTGGCAGGGCATGTGACACAGACTGATCAGACGTGTAATGAGCAGGCCTTCCTCCCTGGCCCTCCAGAGGAGAGGCGAGTATTAATCTTCCAGCAGTCACTCCCACACGGCCCCCCGACAGGAGGCCCCCGGGGGCCCGAGGGACTGACGCGTGAGCCCTGTGTCAGTGATGAATGGAGTCGTCGTTAAAATCTTTTTAATAACCTTTAGAGAGAGGCCTCCCGAGCTAAAGCACATATACATACCTGCAAACGGGTCTGTCCTGCAGGAACCCGCGTCACACCGCGCTTCACTGCACTTTCCCGAGGCTGGAGAGCGCAGGAAGGAGGGAAGCTCCTCTCTCCCGGGTACAGCCCACCCTGCCCCGAGACACCCCTGCTGCCAGGGGGACACGTCAGCGTGTGGCGGAGGACAGCGGGAGAACAGCCACCACACGCGCCAGGTCACGGCTGTCACCCGCGGAGGCCGCGACCGGGGACCACGCGGCAACGAGGCGTTTGGCACGAGCCAGGCGCTTGACGGGGGGCCGCTAATGGCAGCAGGAGAAAAGCAGCAGAAAAGCCGCGGACCTCCGACCTCCTTCAAAGGATCCTTACCTGGCAGAGGTGGCTGGGGATGGAAGTTTGGGGCAAGAGCAGGGGAAGCAGCGCCGCGGCGGCGATTAGAGGAAGGGGTGACTGTCGGGTTCGAGAAGCAGTTGTCACTGTTGCTCTTCCACACACACACACAAGAAGGGCTGGCTGCCCCACCGCTATGAGGAGGGCATCACCTGAACCTGGTTTCCTCCATCTGACCAACTTTTTAATGCTACTTTCCTCACACGCAAGTCTATCACAGTATTATCTCCGTGTCCGTAAAGCTCAGTCTCTGTTTGTTTGTTTGTTTGATCTTCACACACAACTTTGTTTTTCAAGATACGGATTTGACATTTGCCACACAGGGACTTCCCACCCTTAAGTGAGGTTTTTGTCAAGACTGAGCTTCTCCTAAGATTTTTTTGCCGCACCCACCCTGACACACATTCTCCCACCCACGCAGACACACTGACAGACAGACATATTAAATTCAAAAAGTTGAAAGGTTATATAGTTTAGCAGTATATCATTTATTGCTGTGCACATGTCGCTACCGCTGGCACAGGAGCAGCAGTTGTGTGTGGAAATGAAAATGAAAAAAATTAATAACAAATTATACACCTCACACACACACACACACACACACACAGACACACACGCAGTAGTTTGGCGATTTATATTGTTTTTTTGTGATATGGTTTTTGTTGTTTCCACCTGACTACCTGTCTGACAGCACTAACAGTACTTGTGTACTAAATACAACCACTTTAATAGTCAAACAGTTGGTCGGTATATCGTGTGTTTAATCCTTTTTACCTTCACGCAGCTACACCTTTTTGACCCGAGCAGTGCCGGGTAACTCGGCCGGTAAGACATTAGAATAAAAACCAGAAGAAAAACACGGGGAACAGAATATTTACCAACAGTGTGCTTTAAGCCCAGCTACTAAACATTTCAGCATCCAAGGTTCCCAGTAAAGCATGCAGACATTTATTACCAGGTCGCGACTCTTTGTCACATGTGTGTGGGGGGGGGGGGGGGTTTGATGGGGTGGCTGTCGTGCAGGGGAACGGTGTGGTGAATTATGGGTGCTGGAAGTGGCAGGGGCTGTAGCAACCCTGGACAAGGCCTCGCCCGGGCAGGTCAGCGGTCTGTCAGAGGAGGGACACGGGGGACCCCCTACCCCCCGTTGTCTGCACTGTGGCAGGGCAAAGGCCATCAATAAGCCTCCCGGCAAGAGCCACGGGGGGGCCCGCTGAGCAAGCCGGTACACCTCTGCGGGAGCAGGGCACAGGAGGAGAGGCGCAGACGAGGAGAAAGAAGAAGACAGAAGCGGAGCAGGGAAACAACCGACAGAGAAGGTGCGAAATAAATGCTAAGCGGACACTGAGTGTGGCAGCGGTTAAGGAGCTGAACCGGAGAGGTAATAGAAGAAATGGTGAAAAACGTGTGGCTGCTTGGGCTGCCGATGCGCAACGGAGAACGAATGAGTGAGTGAGGGAGTACAAACGGGTAAATAACTGTGCTTGACGCTGTAAGTTCAGTGAGAAAAGGAGTCAGGCTGGTGATAAATATAAATCCAACAAGCACAGAGAAGCCACAGCAAGGACCGGTTGGGGGAAAGTGGTCAGAGGTCATCGGTGGGCAAACTGAACGCACCGACAGGGACGACATTATACCGTGAGCCGCTGTCCCCGAGGCCTGCAGGGTGGCGGGTGGGGGGCGGTTCGGTGTGGAATCCAGTGTCTGTCATCTGACCCCCCCTCCCCCCGCGGTCCCTAAGCGAAAGGAAGGGACCTGGTCGCAGTTAGCGAGCGAGTCGCGAAACCACCAGCAGCCAGATTCTGACCGACGCAGACATCCGAGTTCGCAAACATCAAAAAAATATTAATCCGCCAGAAAACTGCACGCAGGAATGCATTGTTCCTTCTCTGAAAGCGACATTTCACAATGACATTATCAATCTGTGTCACTTAGTCTATAAACGGGCCTATAATTTAAATCAGGGATAAAGACTTTGCTAAAGACGCCACAAACATCGCGTTCACCGACCGCACCAAACCGGCTCCGACAGAAATCCGAGTCGAACCCGGGTCTCGGCATCCCGCTGTTCGGGCCCCGAGTGTCGAACGACATCTCGAGCGTTTTTCCCCCTTTGCGAGCGAGACACCCCAGCGCTCTTCCAGCATCGCCAGCACCGCGCGGGATCCGAGCTGAGGGCCGCAGGATTCTTCTCCTCCTGCTTCGAACCCGTCTTCTGCTCAGACGGTTTACGGGGAAACCTGCGAACGCGCCGCGTAACGGTTACGGTCAAATATGAATCGAAGCGAGTAATACAAACGAGTGTGAATGCTGTGTGTGTGCGTGTGTGTGTGTGTGTGTGTGTGTGGGGGGGGGTGGATCAAGTCAGGGCCTAGAAGATGCTTCGACCGTTGAGAGTGTTGGGAACATCAGCAGAAACGACCTCCTTCGCCGCGCCTGAATCTCTCCACGAAATCGAAGGCGGCGCGGGAGATAAATGGCTTTACTCGATTAGTAAAAAAAAAAAAAAAAAAAAAAAAAAAAAAAAATACCTATTACCTGTTTAAACACAACAAAAATGGGCCCCCCCCCCCCCCCAAAAAAAAACAACAACAACAACAAAAAAAGTCCAATTAGGGGAACCAAGTGGTCTTCGGTAATTAAAAAACTACAAAGCTTTGCAATTTTTCCCATTCCTTCTCCTCATCAAATCGCGGTATGCCCCCCCCGCGCTTATTTCCAGGAGGAAAACATGTTTTTCCGAAGGCCCTTATTTTTGTAAAGGTTAGAGGGAGGGGAAGAGAAGGTGGCGGCGGTGGAGCGAAAGAGGCTGATTGGGTAGTTTGGCAGGTAGGAGGCTGTGAGTGCAGGCTGTCAGCGCGAACTCCTGATTACCCAGCGTCATTCATCAAAGTGTCACCCCGGTGACAGCCGCTAATAAATATACTGCCACGGACCCCGCTCGCACCTGGCAGCCGCCGCGCCGCGCCGCAACACAGCCTAAACCTCATTTGCTAATTGCTGCTTTTCCCATCAATTCTGCTCCTGTCTTGTACGGTGTCAACAGGAACTGGGGGAGAAAACGCGCGCGCGCGCGCACACACACACACACACACACACACACACACACACACAATGGGAACATGCTAGCATTCCAGCAGAATACCTTTTTTCCCCACCTGGATCCTTCTAGTTTCTAGTGTGTTTACCTGTTCTGTAAACGCTTCCTGTTTTCACACACGCACGCACGCACGCACGCACGCACGCACGCAGCCGGCCCCCCGCTTCCCACCACAGCGGCGGTACTTAATGAACACGGCGCTGCGGGCTCCTCCAAAGCCGGGATTAATACATTCCTCCCTGACGTGCGGGAATAATGGCACCTCGGCCGTTCGCACCGTGTCGCCGTTTGCGGGTCAGGGCTCCCGAGCGGACCGCACGCCTGGCCGGACACGGAGGGGCAGGCCGAGCTCGGGGGGGGACCTCAGGGGTGAAATGGCGGGGGTGGACGGGCTGGCGGAAAGGACGCTCCTCCGCTGCTGGATCCGCCGCAAAGCAGGGCCCGGCAGGGGGGCGGCTCAGGACTCGCCTTCCCTCCCTCCCGCTGCGCCGTCCACACCACACGTTCAGTCCTTTCCTGGGTGTGTAAAGCACAGCGCAGAAAGTCTCCCGCGCCGCGTTCCACACACACACACACACACACACACACACACACACACACTGCATATTATTATTATTATTTCTACTGTAGTCGGTGCCGTAAATCACCGCCCACCCTTTTCTGCCCTCTGTCCTGTTCTTGAACCTAAACCCTGATTAAAAAAGTGTCTGGCCTTCAACGTGGAAAAAAAAATGGTACGAGAGTCGGTGCCGCACACGTTTAGCGCCGACCCCCACGTGCATTTTTTTTTTAATAATAAATCGGTGCCCGGAAAAAACTATTTTAAGGGCAAAACCGAGATGGAAATGGAATTGTTTTGTTTGCGCATCAGTGTTGTGTAGTCATACCTGCGTGTGAGCCTTCAGCCCACCTCACGTACCCACAGCTTCCACCGGCCAGCGATGTCCACTAGCTCCCCCTGCTGGGAGACAGATGAAGCACGTGGAACGCCTGCTTCCGTAGCGGAAGCGAACGCCTGACGTGCTGCGGCCGACTGCGCGCCGCTCTGCCAGGCTGGAGCCCGCTGTGCCAGCAGATGGCGCGACGGACGTTTTCCCCGGCAGAGCAGGCGCGGCGACCACCCGGGCGAGGCGGGCTCCACGCGGGGGGCAGGGGCCGGCGGGAGGGCCGCGCTGCCGGCCGGCATCTGCTCTCGCAGCGAGACCCGGTGCCGCGCTCGGCCGCCCGCTGCCGCCAGGAGCGCCTTCGACCGCTTACAGCTTCACCCGAACCGCGCAAAATCAGCACTCACATCCACACATAAACGCTGCGGCGCCGAAACGCTCTGCTAACTCAGCCGTGTCACGCAGGCGAAGCGTCCAAATCGGCAAAATTCAAATATGCAAATCGCAACGACGTCGAGCGGCTCGAACGAAGGGACCGGGGCCGACGACCCGAGGGCACCTGTGGCCTTCCTCTCCCGATTCGGCGCGCGGACCCGACGTGGCCTGCCGAGAAAATAACCGCGAGGTGCTGACGCCTCGGCGCGGGGACGGCGCAGCCGGAGGGTGTCCCGGGCCCTCCTCAAGGTTCCCGCCGAGGGACCTCCCTCACGCCGCCGCAGGTGAGGCGCGATTCGACGTCCAACTCGCCCGTCCCGCTTCCGTCTGCGAGTCGCGGTCCAGCTCAGGCATCCAGAACGGCCCCCGCCGTGGACGGGCTAGTGGCCGAGCAGCTGCGTCCGGCGAGCGCGTCAAACGCGGGGGCCGTTAATTAGGGCGGGGTGATTAATGGGGGACGCGGCCGAAGGCGTGGCGTGTTGGCGTGTCGGCGTGTGTGGGGGGGGGGGGGGGCCCCCCCCTCTNGGGGGGGGGGGGGGGGGGGGGGGGGGTGGGGGGGGGGGGGGGGGGGGGGGGGGGGGGGGGGTCCCCTCCTCTGCCCGCCCGCCCGCCCGCCGCACTGGCACCCAGAGAAGCCCGGCGAGCGCAGACAAGGGGGGACTTTGAAATATTGCATCAAGGCAGGACATGGCAGCCTCCCGGGCCGCCGCTTTCACGAGATGTCAAGCGGAAGGGAGGGGACGTGTTATAAATCATCCCCGCGCTGCCCGGACCATCACTCTCCCATCCCGAGTGCCGCCAGCCACCTCACCGCTGATATAATTAAGAGATTAGCATTCGCCTCGACGCGGTGGGCCAGGCCCCTCGCAAAGACAGGCGCCGTGACTCCGAGTCCCGTGACAACAAACCCCCCCCCGGCCCACAGACACACGTTCGCTGCCTCCGCCTGCCTTCCGACCGCTGACTTCGGCGGCCGTCCCCCACGAAGACCGTCGCGCGCCCTTGAGGGGACGATCGCCCCGCATCCGGACAGGAGCCGTCTCCGCTCGCCCGACCTGAACCGACTTGACCTCGGCCGGCGGGAAACGCGGACGAACTTTCCGGAGTCGCTCTCCAACGCTGGGGGTGAACGGCCTGCTGGGATACGGTTAGGCCCCGTGATTTCGCCGTAACCTCGGCGTAACTTATGTACGGTTGCCGGGCGACCGCGAACAAGCGCAAAATAAACGTGGCGCGTCATTCCCAGCGTTGCGCGCGCGTAGCCCGGGACCCCGGATCCCCCGCGGCCCGGCGCAGCGGCGTCACTCCTGGAAGCCGGCGCGTTATTGAAACGTAAGAAGTCGCGTGGTGACAAACGGTCCTCCGGGGAAACAGCATGTAAACACGAATCATTTGGCAGATGCATGCAGAGTAAATTGGCAGCGTATTCCCCCCGGCGGAGCCACACACACCATTATCAGGATTGAGACTAATCGCATGTCGTGTCCCATATGATGAGCAATTCATTTACGCGGAATCAAACGGCAAGCGGCGGCGAGAGGGAGGGGGACGGTGGGGGGCTGGGGATGTGACGACTGCCAGCTCCGGGGTTAATTATTTATTTTCTCTAATTCCTTCGCCGTTACCTTTTGTTTAACCTTGTTTACCGCAGACTTTCACCTTTCCAGACTCACTCAGGCCTGCCAGGGAAAGAGCTGAGCACGGACAATTTGAGACCTGGATGGGGGAGGAGAGGCAGGCAGGCGGCGGGCGCGAGGGGCGGGAGGGGTGGGGGCGGGCAGCGGCGCTCAGGTGCTCAGGTGCCTGTTTGAGAAGCTCGGGCCCCGGAGCAATGGAGCGCTGCCACCACGTCACGACCATCAGCATCAGCAAAACAGAATGTTCCAGAAGGGAAGGCTCCCAGGTGTCGGTAACAAGGGGAAGATTTCAGCGTTTTCGGCGCGACCGGCCGGCGATCTTTAAAAGGTATCGCGCCCTGCGTTCGTAGGCGGCGGCGCGGGGGGCACAAAAACGGGCCTGTTTTTGCCCGGCGTCACACGCAGTTTACGGCACGTTTGCAAAGTGACACGGCGGCGAGGAGCGCGGCACGGAGAGGGAGGGAGGAGCAGTCAAACCCGCCGTCAGTCACCTTGTCAAAACACAATAAAACCGAGAGCACAATTACAGATAATCGCAGGCAAACGCAGCGCAGGGAGCTGATAAAGGCGGAACGTTCCGGAGCGCCGCGGCCGTCCCGAGAACACGGGGGGTCGAGGGGACGGGAGCGTAGACTCGCTTCGCCTGTAACCTTCACGTCCGTTCGCGTGGCGTGGGGGGGGGGGGGGGGG
>UFQX01001173.1:135025-206849 GCA_900497675.1 Arapaima gigas
CTGCCCCCCCTTCCCCCCCCCCCCCCATCTTTCCACCAGGCCTGGAGGAAGGAAATAAACAGAGGAGGTTTGCATATAATGAAATAGTTTTTTTTTTAAAAAAAAAAAAAAGATTGGAAACTAAACCCCATCAAAGGGCGCGGGTCCAAGCGGTGACGGCGACGGGCTAATGACTGACACCGCGGGGGGTCCGACGGGGGGAGCCCGGCGGCGCTTTGAATGGGTGCACTTCCAACACGCCTCCCTCCGCCAATCTCCTGCTCTGCTTCCGGCAGATAGGGGTTTAATTAAAATTAGGCAGCGGCGGCAAATAGAGACGTGTGAAGCCAACCTCAAACAGCGGCACCCCCCCCCACCCCACCTACCTACCTACCCTTTTTTTCAAGTATGATTATTTATTTTGGAGTTGAACCGCGGAGCAGAACTGGAGATAATGAGTGTCGGCCGTGACGCGCCGCGCCGGCGGAGCGAGCCGACGGGCCGCGGCTCCGCCCGCGACTTCGCGCTTTCTTCCGCTCGCCGGCGCGTCGCAATTAAGCATGCAAAGCAGCGGCGGGCTTTCGTCCCACCCGAGGAGGGGCCGCCGCTCGCCGCTCCTGCCGCTTTGCGCCGTCCGGACGGCGGGCGGAAACCAGAGCGGGTGAATCTTTTTGGCGTGATTAATGAGCTGCGCCGTGTGTGTGATGTATGTATCGTACATACATACATATAACTGCCCGCTGTTCGATGCGACGTATAATACCGGGTAGTTCAGATTTACGTGATATTATACATCATTTACATTATTTACATTAAAAAAAAAACGTTTCAAACTTAAGCAATAATGATGTTAAGGAGAAGCTTCCGGAAAGCACTGATTTAACATACAGGGAGACACGCAAGACAATTTGAAATCGGTCAAACCCACAGGGCCTATTGGGGGTCCTGCCCCTCCAACACTCGCCACTGTTTAGACCGAGTTATCCCCCCCCCCCCCCCCCCCGGGGNCGCAGCGGGACCGAACGGGGGAAGGACAGGTATCCGCAGAGCGTTGTGGGGAAGAGGTGCCCCCCCCCCCCCCCCCCCCGTGGGGCGGACCGGGTGGCCCAAAGGTCCTGAAAACCAGGGGGGAAGCGCCTAGATGGTACCTAAAGAGTTTAACCGCCGGGCGTATGAAGATAAATAAATAAATGGAGAACGTGTATATTTCCGCAGATAAACGGCCCCGGCGCCGCGAGAACGTGGGGGTGGATAAAACGCGTATTTTTTTTTCTTGCTTCTTTGGTGGAGGCGGGCAGAGGAGCCCCCCGGTGTCTCCGGCAGCAGAGGGATCAGGCCAGCAGGCCCAGCGCAGCGCATCAGATAAAAGGCTGATCACTTAGGCGCTGCTCCGCCGTACAGTAATTCTCCCTGCCTGGAGAGTTCCTGGTGTCAGCACATTGTCTGCCCGCCCGGCGCGGCAGCGGCCCCCGGCGGGGGGCGGCCCCCGGCGGCGGCGACAGGGAGAGAGAGCTATAAAACTACCCGGCAGGATAACTGACGCAGGACGAGGAGGAGCAGCCGGCCCGGGACCCGCGGCCTGTCACCCCGTCCCGCTCCTGATTTCCCCCGGGTCGCGGGTCAGGTAAGACAGGTAACACAGCGCATGTGAAGGTGCTTACGCACACCCTCACGTGCAAGAAAACACAGCATTCCCTCGTGTTCTGTCTGTCCCCCACCGCGGCCCCTCGTTCACCTGCTCGCGTTCGCGTTCTGCCGTCTCGGAGGAACGAGCGGGACCCTTTTTGCGGTCGCTGCACCCTGTGGGTCGGAACACCGGCGTTTTACCCTCGAGACCGCAGCCGCAAGTCCAAATGTTTCTACTTTTCCGATCTCGCGGGTCGTCTATCCCACCCGTTTCGTGCGTTCGCGTGTTTTCTGTCACCTTCCACCCGAAAACATTCGGCGGCTCAAACTTTGATGTTTCCGGAAGCGTGTGTAAAATGTTATCCTGTTCGGTTTGTTTTTGCGCAAAGGGGAAAAAAAACAGGAGTTGATCTATTTCTTATTTCATAAACAGAGATATTTAGAAGAAGAGGTCAACAATTTCTGGTATCGATTTTAAAAAAAAACATAGATTCGCACAGGAACTTGACAAAAATGATCTTACTGGCTTCGACCCAAATCCTCGCATCCTCGGCCCACCTCTCGGGTTCCAGTGAAGCTCCTGAGAGCAGCTGGGAGAAACGTGAGATCGGCGCTGATTTCGGTGGGATCGCCGGATCACGGCAGCGGCCCGTGGGGACGACGGGACAAACTAACAGCTCTCTTTCCACGGGAACCTGTCCCCGGACGCACGGGGGGTGAAGACGCCGGCAGAAACACAACCCGACGCTCACCTGCAGCAGAGATCAGGTCAGGCCAGGGGGTCCAGAAAGGCAGGCGGCCAGCAGACATCTCACAACAAGCGTCGCCGGCACCACCTGTGAAATCATAGCAGCAATAAAGTCGCGGGGAATTAAAATAATCCTTAATATCAAATGGGGGGCTGGATATTAAAACATTTGACATTAAGGACCAAACAAGCCGTGCACCATATTACAAAGGAATACGGAAACATAACCGACAACATTCGGAGGCCTGACAAAGTCATTTTTTTTAAATCAAACCATAATATAAGTCAAAATTAAAATGTCCTGCTTGTTTTGAATATCTGTTTTATTTACACAACCGGTGTCAAATAAATGATATTATTCACACACTACATATGTGTAAGTGTGTGTGTGTGTGTGTATTTATATAATTTTGAAAAGTTAGGAGTATTAAGCTAAACGTTTACAGTGAAGGAGTTTGTTTTATAAATAATGCCTAATTGAAGAGGAAGAACAATATTGCGCATTAATATTGAAAGTGTCACCGTCACCGGTTCTTCAGCGTTGTTTATAGGATGATATTAAAGCACAAATGTTGGCAATAGAAGCAATAATACTTGAGTTTTATATTAATATATATGTGTGTGTGTGTGTGTGTGTGTGTGTGTGTAAATATATAACAGGTGTGAAGCAACACTGCACCAAACGTTCAAGTAAAACCGCAATTCACATGCATATAAATAATTCATTCAAGTTGCTCCTTTTTATCTAATTTCAGCAACTTACAATTCCATGTTTCAGTGTGTTATTCAAATATTTAATAACGTGGGTATGAGAGATAATATTGGGGTCTGTATATCTTATCATTCGTTGCATAAGCTTATCGGACGGAAACGGTTTTTTTTTTTTCATATCTTACACACGGAGGACAGAAATGGCAGAACGTATAATTTGCATGTCAAAATATGTACCGTCTTCCGCGACGTATTGAGATGACCGGCATGCAGATCACTTTTTTATTCCTGATACTTTCTAAGATGTTGGAATAATAGAAATAAATCAGAGACGACGACGAAACGGCAGAAAGGCAGTTTTTTCTAGCTCTGTTTTTTTTTTTCCTTCTTCTCCTGACAGTTGGTATTAGATATAATACTGTAAATGAATAAGAAGGTTTGTTTTGATGCGCAGAGGTGGGATTTGATTTTTTTGGGGGGGGGGGGGGGGTGGGGCCCACAAGCCGCCTCACACACTGTTAGGATTCCCCACGTGAGCCCCGCCGACTCGGCCTCTGGTGGGAAATCTCAGATCCGTCGCTTCTAGCAACAAATCATATTAACAATACGTGAATCGGGGGGGAAAAACAGCTAATCTGAGACAGACAAAACGCACGTTTACAGTCAACGGATTTGAAAAATCCGCCCGTTTGTTTTATTTCTAACAACTTTCTGTTAAAATGCCTCTCCTCCAGAAAAAAAAGTCCACTAAAAATCCTCATGTTTCCCTTTCCAGAAAGTTTAATATGTAGTTGCAAAAATGATCATTCTGCTTTACAGCCACTGGCAGGGAAAGTAAAACCCATATAAAAGAGATAATAACAAACAGAAAATGTTTTTTTCTGGTATTTATTTTATATATTGGCTGTTTTCAATATGCACATGCGGTTTGCTTCTCCAGCGCCGCCTGCACAAGAAATATTTGCAGAGCATCTAATGCACACAAACCACAGGACAACATGCCAAATTTTTATTCAAATACATTTCACGTATATATATATTATATATATTATATCATATATATAATATATATTTTTTTTAACAGAACCGTTTTCATGTACAGCTCTGTATTTCATTTTATTTACTGTAAGACAAATCACGTCTGCCAGCCGCCCTTCTGCGTGCTGAGCGGGGCATTAGCGTGTTGCTCTGCGTTGCCGCGGCCGGGATCCACGTGGGAAACAGGCCGTTACGCAGGAACACGGGCGCAAATCGAATGAGAGACGGTAACACAAGACGCGCCGTGAAACCGCCGCTATCGACACGGACGGGGAAACGTGCGCAGACACACAGAAGGTAAGTCTCGCTCCAAAAAGCAAGAGGCCGAGCGGAGAATCCAGTGTGTGTGTGTGTGTGTGTGTGTGTGTGTGTGTGTGTGTGTGTGTGTGTGTGTGCGGCAAACCCGGCCCAAAAAAAAATTGCACAGCCTTCATCTTTTTCCACCCAACCATAAATTTCATGACTGTTCTTAGAAGAAAATCCAAAAACTATTTCAAACAACACCAACGTGGACGCCAACATGGACATTTTCCGAATATTAATAATATTCTCCTATTTTTTGTTGCTGTTTCTACCAGCGGTTACTTCGCAGCTGTTAACCGTGTGTGTTTCGCGTCAGGGGAGTAAACAGAAACACGGACCCGCTTTGTCGGTTCTATATCTCAGTACAGCCGCTAAAATGGGGGTTTTCGCTCCTCGAACATCTGAGAAACTACACAGGAGCAGGAGAGCGGATGCGAAATGTTCTGTTTAAATGGGCTGCAGACACACGGGTCCCAAAACCGCGACTTTCCGCTGTCTTCGCCCCGAGTGACTCCCGCTCCCTCGCGTTTTCCACTTCCGGAAGCCCTGAAAAGGCCCGACTGGGCAGATTCGACCCCAACTAACCGAAGAGACCAGTTGGGTGAGTTTTCACCTGGGCGCCAAAGAGGTCCTCTGAAAACAACGAGATGAAAAGTTTGGATATTAAACTATAACGGTGACATCGAACCAAAGGTGAAACCGAACGCTTTTCACGGCGGCGTTTCTTCTCGGTGGGTTTCGCTGCAGCGTCGATCCAGATGGTGGTCAAATCATCGTCGATGTTTCTCGGGGAAGGAGAGCGAGGAGAGGAGCCTCGTAAGCTGCTGCTTACTGGAAGCAGCGCACATTGAGGCGCGGAGAGGATGGACTGGAACCTGGAAGCTGAGCAGCAGCAGCACCGATGGGAGAGGAGCTGCTGCGCAGAGCGTTGCCGCCCCCTGGTGGCCGCAAGGCGCCATGTCAAAGGCGTGAAGGACGGGGGTCGCGTCACTCCGGCAGAAAAAATGACCCGAGGAAACAAAAACAAAATTAATAAGAAAGGGGGGAAAAAAATGCATCTTTTCAATAAATTTTCATCAAATATCTACACGTATAAAACCCACGAGCACGTTTGCGTTCAAAATCTCCGTTCAGCGTGAAAACCACGTTCACGGAAGTTCGGACCGTGTGAAATTGTCCAAAATACCCCAAATGCTTTAAACATCACGGCGACCGAAACTGGACCGACTGGCAGAAAAGCGCCGCCTGCAGAACAAAAAACCAGCCAGAAAGATGCGATTTAAATATATTATAATGCCCCCCCCCCCTTTCTTTCCCCAAATATTAAAATAAGAAGAAAAAACCCACACAGACACGTTCTTTCTGCAATCTTGCACAACCTAATTTGGTACTTTGGGACGAAACGCACCTGCCAGATTCCTGCTGACAAGCTGGATTTTTGCGGATGTTGAAGGAGAAGCGAGCGGATGGGAGACCTGAAGGGAGCGGCGCTCCGCAGAGCCCGGGCGCCTGCCAATAAAGGGCGAGGGCTAACATGTGAAAATGTTGACTGCGCCATGATTGATGGTGGTTATTTGTGGCTTTCTAACCCCCTCGATCCCCCCTTCCCTTCCTCTATCTCTGCTCCATCTCCAAACGCAGCCCCCCCCCCCACCCACCACCACCCACCTCTTCCCTGTCCCTCCACTTCAGATGTGAGGATGATTAATACTGTGTGATATCACGCAAGCTGCTTTGTGTCTCTCGTACCGCGATGACATTAGCAAATACCTGCCACCGGAGGTGGAGCGTGATGTCACCGCAGCCGCCACGTTTCGGGCAAAAGGCACCTCCCTCCCCGCCAAGTCGGGCTGCTCGCCTTTCCCGGAGGAGCCGGGTCCTGTGTGCTCCTGTTGTGATCCTCCGCGGACGTTTCTCCCTTCGAGCTCCCAGGAGACGCCGCGAAAACGGGAGAGGAGAGTCGGAGACGCAGCCCCGCTCCCGACGCTCGGAACCTGTCCGCGGTCGAGGTGTTGAGCTGCGGGGGCGAAAAATGCCAAAAATGCAAACACGGTTTGACCGAAACGGGGCGACGACTGCGGGTTTGCGCCAGATTCTGTGGCTCGTTGCGTCACGCCGGGTTTCTCCCCACGGCGGGTTGCATCCCGAATCGGGTTATCGAAACTCCCGTTTGAACGGATTTCTCCTTCCGCTCATCCTCTCCTGCGCAGCAGACGCCGGGGGCCGTTTTTAAAGGCCAAAAAAAAAAAAAAAAAGCCAGGAGAACTTGTCTTGCGGACAAAAGCTAACGTTTGCAAATTGAAAATATTCCCATTATTTACCCGATGTTTTTCTCCAAAGCAACTTCAAGCGGTCATTTTGTCAACCAGCTGCCCACTGTTATTTACATAAAGTACCTTTATACAGATGGACCCTTTTTACTATGTTAAATCGGGGTAAATCCCTTGAGCGCGAGACGCGGGTCTCTTGGCTGCAAGGCGACGCCTCGAAACATTGCCAAAATTGACGGGAAGCTCCTCGGCAACAAAAGCGATGCGCGAGAACCCGTCTGCAAAGGACAGGTACACGCCACACCTGTGACAACACCTACAGCGAAACGCCGGGAAGCCTGAGCCCCGACCGGTTCTGTCAGCCAGGCGCCACCGTCGCTCCACCGGCCTGTCACTCGTCACGGTGTCACCCTGTGTCTGCGGACCCCGCGGAGGCTCTCCTTGGACTGTTCCAGAAACAGGCGCCAATCTCAAGCGCAGCTCCTTAGAGCTCTTCCGGGACGTTTTACGCAGCTCCTTTGCGCAAAGCTGTGGAAATCGAGGCCCGCCGGCCCACATCTGTCCATCTCGGGGGTCCCACCTGGGGCAGCGAGGCCTGCCGTGGTGCAGCTCCACTGCGTCCAAAGTTCTGCATGAGGTTATAGGGTTTCACCTTGGCTTGTCTGCTGGTTCAGGTGGCGCTTGGGTCTAAGTCTTTAAAATAGAGATCGTTCCTTTTAAATAATGTATGGGAAAACCACAGAGGACATTAGCGGATAGAGTGTTTCTTCTCTCCCGGCGGAGACAGGGAGCGGGAGAGAGGAAATCGCGCCTTAAAAAAAAACCCCCCGAATACGAACTCCTCCAGAATCCGACGGTCTCGTTTCTCCTCCTCTGTCGGACCGAACGCGTCCGGAAACATCCGTGGCCCCGGCAAAACCCGCCGGGGTACAAACAGCGAGAAGTTCGGTTTCTCAAAGTTTTCGGGCAGGAATTAGGGGCGGCGGCACACGTTTCATTAAATGGTCAATATATCTTGTGTTTTCTGGATCATTTAAGCCACATTACAGTGAATGGTACCGTTTTAATTTCCAAAGTGCCTTTTCGCCAGCCGCACCTCCAGGCGGTGTGCGCGTGGGCAGCAGCTGGAGTCCGCAGGCCGGAACGAAGGCAGGCGACACGCAGCGGCGCGTTTCGCGCTGCTTTGACACCGACGTCGCCCCGCTAAACCCTAAACCTACAGCCGGGCCTCGGACTGCAGCCGACACCGGTTACAGACCAGCGTGAGGCACAAGAAGGCGATTTGAAATGAACCGAGTCACCGGAGGACCGACAGACACACAGGAAAGGCGTGAAACCCGCCGCTACACCCGGCTAAGGCTGCATCTGACCCCCCCCATTTCCCAACTTATATCTGAAATACCCACGAGAAAAGGTTTGGTGGTACAACTGAATCCCGACGGAGGGGTCGGTTCTACGCCCCGACGCCGAGAACAAGATGTGGTCCGGAACTGTGGAAATTTCTGGCAAATAAAACGAGGTTCATCCTGCGCCGCATGTTGTACATGTCAGTAACTGACAAACGTTCAGCATCAACACCTGGAAACCGACAGCACACTTTTACACTCACTGTTTGTCTTATAAAGTGTGTGTGTGTGTGTGTGTGTGTGTGTGTGTGTGTGTGTGTGTGTGAGTCGAGGTGCTGTTCATACTACTGGATGCCGCGCGCACACACACACACACACACACACACACACACACTGACCTCTCCCAGCATCTCACTCGTGTTGCCGCTCCTTCAATTAATGGTAGGAGCCTCACATGCAATCCCCCCCCCCCCCCGGGTGCTTCGACCCATCTGACTTGCCAGCTTGACCGCAGCGTGAACCCGGCGCGAGAGCGGAGCCAAGGTCGGGGGGGTGGGGTTAACAGCCACAAGGTTCGAGGCCTGATGTGAGCAAGGAGCAATTACACTGAGACTGGGTTACATTGCTGTGTCGGGGGGGGGGGGGTCTCGCGTCAGGGGCACGCGGATCCGGGACGGGCTGGAGGTGCGCGGCCGGCCGGGGGCCGAGGGAGCAATTGATACCGAATTGAGTTCACTTCCCTGCTGCTTCCTGTCCTGCCCGCTGCGGCGGGGGAGACGAACGCCGCTGGAAATCGAATCCACCGCCGCTTCCGGCCCGACCGCGGGGGGGAGAGAGAGAGAGGGGGAGAGAGAGTCGGGAAGAGGGGGAAGGAGCGAGGGGAGCTTCACAGAAAAGTGTGATTTCGCTCGACTCGTATTGACGCCACATCGTCACTAAACCGACATTTGCTGCCGGTGCTCGTTCGCCATATTAGTTGTCTAATATTCTTTAGTAAACACACCCGCCGTCGCGAACAAACACAGTCACCCACGGTGATAAACGCCCGCTTCTGCCGTGCCGCTCGGGTCCCGTTCGGGTCACTCGGCCACGCGGAGAACCTTCGGACAGAACCTTGGGGGGGAATGTTAAAAGGATCGCGGAGATCGTGATGCGCGGGCGGCGAGCAGAAAATGCGCTTCCGCCTTCGACGGGGGCTGAAAGTCGCGCTGCTGCCAGCAGAGGAGGAAGAAAAGTTTTTTTTGAAAGAAGAAGCTCCATTACAAAGCAGGGGAAAAAAAAGAAAAAAGAAAAAGGCCGCGAGCGCCGAGTCTGTGATCAAGGAGAGGGAAATATTTGCATTGGCCCACTGGGTCTCTTGATATGTAAAAGAAAATACATAAATGTTAAAAAATGTTCTTTATATTAGACGAATTGCATCATTAAATAACATTATAAAAACTAAAAATGCACCATTAATTTTCCCAAAACAGCAATAAATACATTTCTCTCTCCATCCCGGGTTTCAATCTAATTTTTGCCCCACGGGGCGACATTTTCAAACTCATTGTATCCCATTATGCAAATGGCACAATTGAGGAGGATAGATCTATAAATATAGGTTTGGGGCCGGTCGAGTTGTAATGCGAAAATAAATTAGTTTCTAATTGTCTCCTCCGAAGGAGTGCGGCTCTAATCGAGCAAGCAGGAAGCGGCAGCCGGTCCCGCTCCTCGGTCCCTTTGTTCTCCCACCTCGCAAACGTGAAAGCTGAAAATAAATAATGAATGGGGGACATTAGGAGATCGATCGCAAGGCATCAGTCAAGTGAGGGAGGAAACAAATAAAAAATAATTTTTAAAAAAAAAAAGAAAAACCAACGGAAACGAGCAGCATCCTTGCGTCGTGGCGCCGCGTTAGAGAAGGAATCAGACCTGAACGCACCGGACAGGCGGAGTTCCGGACCCCCCGTCCCGTCCCAGGAGAGAGTCGAAACCGCTCGGGATCTGATTATATAACTGTTTTCAGGCCCTCTTGGTTGTCTGAACCGCTGTTCCAGACCTTCATCAAACAGACATGTAATGATATCCCCCCCACCCCACCTGATCATCTACCCTCCAACCGTACAGCCATCTGCGAAATAACCATCCAGAACACGGGTGAGAAATTCCCGTCCTCAAGGGCGTCCGTGTGCCGCGTGCTGGCTGTCGTACATCTCAACCAAACAGTGTTTAAACAATGGTGCGCGCGCGTGTGTGTGTGTGTGTGTGTGTGTGTGTGTGTGAGAAGTCCAGCTGGAACGAGGATGAAAAAGGCTTTTCCAGCAAACAATGCGATGAGCTTCTCCTAAGCCGCCGGACGCTCTCACACCGGGACGTCAGAGGTGTTCTGCCACCTTCCTACGCAGGGCAACGTGGACGCGCCGCGTCACGCGCCCAGTCGGCTCTCCTCTCCGTCCGGTGACCTTGAGCGCGGATCCAGCTGCGCCGTCCTCACACCGGTGCTCTTCCCACGTCTCCGATCCTCCATCTCGCGCAAATCCGCTGAGCGAGACAAATGAACGTTAAAGGTTCGTCCATTCATCACCGGAGATCTGGCCGGGGGGGGCTAATTATGAAATATGTGGAATTATGTCGGCTGTTTTTTTTCTCTTCCTCCGTACCCCCCAACTGATGGCAGAGCAGAAAAACAAAGGCGTGAACCCGGCGCCGACGCTCGCCAGATGATTAATTCCGACGAAAGGCCCGAGATTTTGACCTGAGCGGGAAAAGTGTTCTTGAGGTTCTGATTTATTTTTGGACGGCAAAGCTGGTATTAATTACAGCAGCCCAGGTGCGGGGCCCAATTTTTCTTCCCAGCTGCACCCCTCGGCACCGTGGCCAGTGACGCTCGGAGGGTGGGGTGGGGGACCCGCGTCTGGGTGGCGCCCGGTGAAGGATGGCACCTCCAGATTTAGCAGAAACACCGTGTGCCATGTCACCGCCGCGTGCCACTTTCCCGCAGCGCCAACCTCCAAACCCCAGGCCGCCCTCACCTGCCAGCCAGCGCCCCCGACAGAGGCGAAAACAGCTATCGCGTGTCGGGAGAAGTGCGGGAGAACATCTATCGGACGCCGCGAGTCCGTCCCACCGCAGCGTTCTGGGGGGGGGGGGGAGGCTCTGCCGACCGTACGTGACAAAGAAGCGACAGCCGACACGAGGTGAAGCGGCTGTCGGGGGACGCAAGCGAGGTGCCCGGCGACAGCGCCCCTTGGCCCTTGATGTGGCCCGGCAGGTGGAGCTGCGGCTGGAATTGTCACCTCCTCTAAATCCCACCTCCTGCTGTGGTGCCGCTGAGCAACATCCTTATTCTGAACTGACGTGATCCAAACCTCCCTCCTTAACAACAAAATAATTGTCAGCAGCGTCCTACACAAACATCAGACCGGAAAATGCTTTGGGGACAAACATCAGCCGTACGAATGTACGGCAATAAACACCGACCCGCGGCACCGACTCGGCGCACTGCGTGGAAGTCCTCTCTTGGTCGCTCGGGTGTCAAAGCCCCTAACTGGCTGGAGCAGGTAAACGGGAGAAGATCTGCTTTAAAACGGTTAAAAATGGGGGAAGAGCGCAGCGCTGGACTGGCCTCCAAGAGACACGGCCCATAAAACAAGCGAGCCGAAGGGGTGAAGACGCACGGCGAAGCCGCGGCTCCGAAGCTGGAGGAAGCTGTGAAAATTAATGCTAATGCAGTCACTCCGGCTGCAGTAATTGCTCTGGGAATTTAAAGAGGCAGCGCTTGTTTACTGGCAGCCGGGGAAATGCAGGTAATAAATTATCGCCATTACTGCCCTAAGTAAGCGGCTGACAGTGACAGACTGGAGTGCAGAGTTCACCGCCTCGGCCGCCCGGCCGTCCGCCGCCCGCTTCACCGCCCGCTCTCAGAAGAGGCCTGACGCGGGCCGCGGTGGAAGCAGCGTCCGTCCCGACACGCAAAAACAAGCAAACAAAGCCGGTTTGCGGTACGATGGCCGCGACCTCTGACCCGGCGCCATTTGCGGCGGATCGCGGCTTACGAATGTTAAGCCAACAGCCGGGCCGCTGCCGCTGAGCCGCCGCCGCTGCCGCCAAACCTACCTGGCCGTTTTGATCCCAGCGGGTCACCCGGTCCGTTCTCGGACAAAGTTAGCCCTCGAGTTCACGGAACAAGAGGTAAATGGCGGGACAAGTAGCCGTAAGGAAGGCTGACAAATAAGCGCAACGGAAGCGGGAGAACGAACGCCGTGAAGTTTTACCCTACGGACAGAGAAGAAGATCCAGGCCGGGCGGCATTCTGCCTGCTCGCCGCGGAGTCTTCGGTGCGATCCGACTCATTATGGGGCAAATTAGCGCCCCGTGCAGCCCTGATTAACCCCCCAGCGAGTGGGCACACCGGGCGGCCTGCCACCCTCGACACCCCCCCCACTCCTACCAACGTTGTCTCTTCATTCCTCTGACAGCTCCCTCATTTCTCCATTACAAATTGCCGGCGGCTCCCCTCGGCATGCATCACGGGGCGAGGAGCCGGCCCCATCACCACCGCTCTGTCGCTCTCATTTATTACCCAGTTTGTTTGCACTCTTATCCGCGGCCTTGCCCAGCTGGCCCATCCATCACACACACATCTGCCTGCTGGCCGTCCCCTCTTCGCCTCCCGGCTCCTCTGTTCTCCTGCTCTCTTTCCCGCCTACCTCTTCCTCCTCTTTTCCTCTCATTCTCCCGCTTCCCTTTAGTTCTCACCTTTGACTCGTCTTCCTCCGCTTGCTTTTCTCCTTTGGTTCCCTTTCCTCCCCGTCTCCAGCCCAGCCCCACCCTGCCCCCTCCCTCTTACCCTCCCCGCTTCCTTACAGGCTCCCAAGTCTTTCCTCTCCTTTTCTCCACTTCCGGCCCGGCTGAACTCGTCGCAATTATTTACGTTCT
Organism: Arapaima gigas; assembly: GCA_900497675.1. NCBI lineage: Eukaryota > Metazoa > Chordata > Actinopteri > Osteoglossiformes > Osteoglossidae > Arapaima > Arapaima gigas. Next base: position 147,964 of record UFQX01001173.1, read on the forward strand.
CTCTTTCGCTCTTTCACTTTCACAGCCAGCTCCCAGCAGTCAGTTTTCAGTGTTTCCAGCAGAGTGATACCTCCCTTTTTTAACCTTCCTGTATTGAGTGTTTCGTACACCTTGCACATACGCAACGGAAGCAGGCAGTTTAGTCAGTGTCTATTGTTGCTTGTAACCACTGCTGGACTTTTGCTTTTACTGCTTGTCCAAGGCAGGGTTACCGTGGTCTGGAGCCCATCCCACTACCTGGATGGGACAGCACTCTAATACCGCTGGGGTCCTGTATTAAAGGAAATTTAGAGTCACCAGTCCACCAGAAACACAGGTCATCGGACTGCAGCGGGAAACCTAGAGTGCCTGGAACCCCTACAGACGCGGGGAGGAACGTACAAACTTGACACAGACTGAAATGGACTCAAACTTACATCCAAACAGCCCAAAGTGTGAGACTGCAGCATCACAGGGTTACTGCTGATCATTTTAACATTCGTGTTTGTCCCCATTTCTCCCTTTCTCTGACCGCTCGGACACTCACAAGCACTTTGGGCATGAAACACTGTCGCCGGTGCTGAGGATGTCACAATAAATACTGGTCAATAGTTGTATGGTTCCGGTCAACATTACTGGCAGCCCTGCATGTTAGGTGCATCAAGGACAAGATTTCCTACAAAAAGTGGACAGCGAAATAATGTTGATCTGTAAACACCTGGTTTGTTTCACACAGAGCAGCACAGAATACAACAATATTTTTAAAAAATTCAAAGTGAGAAAAGAGTATAAAAAACTGAAGAGTTGCCGAGAAACATTTATTGGCCCCGTTTGAACAATTCAAACGTGTTTGTTTCAAAGAACTAAACTCTCACTGCAGTGACATTAGACTCAGCAGTGAAAAATTGCCAGAGCTCACATGACGCGAATTAGCCCACGATTAACCAGAGAACGACAGCTTTAATGCTTAAAAAAGGTCACTTTTATTCCCCGTTCCTTTTTGACAATGTTGAAGATAAGACAGCCGCCTGAGACCATCAGAAAAACAATTATCACCAAACATAAAAGTTGGAAGGGGTACAAGGCCATCTCCAGAGACCTTGGCATGCCTGTTTGCACAGTTCACAATGTTATTAAGATGTTTACCACTCCAGGAGCTGTCTAGAACCTCCCAGGGTGAGGTGGGAAGAGGAAAACTGGTCAAAGATGTCTTTGAAGGCTGAAAAACCACCATATGAAACAAAGAGCTTAAAGCTGACCTGCAGCGACGGTTTCAACCCAATCCGTACGCTGCACACTAAACCGAGACGGGCGTTACGGGTGAAGGTCGAGATGGACCCCCCTGGCAAACATAAAAAAGACACAACTGATCATCGCAACAAAAGGGGCCATCAGAGCTCTGCTGAAATACAGAGCAAAAGGAGAACGTTAATTCAATGTCCTCTTCGTGAGCCTATTTATTAAAAAGTGATTTTTTAAAATACTTTAGACTAAATGAGTGCATTTGTTAATATATTTTGAATGCTGAAAATTTATTGACATGTACGTTTCCTTGCAGTGAAACCTGGAAGCCTCAAAAACAGTCGCTTCACGACGTGTAGCAGGGAGAGTGATAAACCTTTTTATGAGGCGGAAAATAAATACTGGTAATTTAGAAAGGAAAAAAAATGTCTTCAAGAAACCCATTAAGTCGGAGTAATAGTGGGTTCAGGCTGTGGTTTATGGGTCAGTGTCCGGGTTGAGGTTCACCTCGGTTACAGGGGACACTCCACGAGGGGCTGGACTCGGTCTCCTCCCGTTTTTGGGGCCAGCTGCCAGCGAATGAGGAATCTTCTGCCCAATTCACTTGTTATTGGGCTGTCCGAGTGACAAGTATACCTATAGAGTGAGTATTTATTTCTGAAATGTTTTGTTCCGTTTTCTTGCGATGATGAATGTTTCTTTTATAAATCCGTCGCCGGCTTTTAAACCATAAACAATATTTCTCTGGGCAAAGATTCCTTGTGCAGCAGTCTTGGGGAACCTTGAGATTTCCTGGCTGTGATTTAATGGCTCATAACTCCTGAAAGGCCATCCTTCTTCCAGCCGCTCGGCCTCCACACCCTGCCGGACCCCACTGGGCCGGGGAGTTGAGCGGCAAACTCCTCGCTTCTGGAACATTACCCAGGACTCCCTGCAGCAGCCCCTAGACAGCAGCCGGCCAGACGACACCTCATTCATAAGGAAGAACGGACAGAAAACTCTCCTTTCCTCAGATGAACCACACCGCGCTATAAAAAACTTCATATACTTTGCTCTCTTTCGCTCTGCTCAGAATCAAAGAAAATATTAACATTTTATACACGAGTATACATACATACACAAACATACCTCTTATGTCTATACTCTTAACTTTTATATATATATATGTACCTCCTATATGTACATATACACACAAATATATACTCTGTAGGATTAAGATTCGATCGATACCTACACACAGGTGTATTTTTAAATATATACTTACGCAAGTATATACAGACTGTATTCATTTATTTATTACATTCTATATTGTGTTATCTTTTATTATTCTTCCTCTAATTTTATTTCCCTCCCTGTTCTGAGCACCGTGGACTTGAGGATTTTTATAAAACAAACCGGTGTTTCATCTTCTTCAACACGTAAATCGGGTCATATTCCAGTTTTTTGCTTCTTTTACGTTTTTGTGTGGACACAGCGGATTCTTTACACAGCGGTATTTATAAATACTCCCACAAGCTCTTCATTTTCGACTGCCGGTCGAGACCCGTCGGCGTCGTCCTTCTACCCTTCGGCCACCTTAACCGTTCCGGCCGCCGGCATCCGGGTCGTGAGTTTCGGATACGCGCGGACGTCGGTGGGGACGCGGCTTGAGGACGGAGCCGCGATCGTCGCCTCCCGAGGCTCACGGCCGCGCTCGGCTTCCGCCACGGGATCTCCGGGAATCCGAAACCGGTCCTTCCACTTGCCGGGCTGGGGGGGCAGCGATCGGCCCGCTTTAGCTCTTTTAAATTGGCAATAAATACACCCGGTCACCAAAGTAAAAAAAAAATCATTAACTCTATCTCTAATTGTGCTTTTCTTCTCTCCTCATGCATAATCCGAGCTTCTTTTCCGCAGCTTCTCATTAACAATGCATGAATTAATTACGCCTTCATAGGATTTTCCACACATTGGATCCGCGAGATAAAAAACAGTTCCATTCCTTCCTCCTTATTTCCGCCCCCCCCCCCCCCCCGTTTTTTTTAACCNGCGAGATAAAAAACAGTTCCATTCCTTCCTCCTTATTTCCCCCCCCCCCCCCCCGTTTTTCTTAACCGTACGGTTTCCGTGTCGTGTCGATGCGAGGATTCATTTCGCAGTAGATCAGGATTATTGACCTTCTGTGTCAATGTTATTCTATTTTGTTAAAGTGCTAACTACAGTGGGGGGCGGGGGGGGGGGCAAATTGCGTTGCAACTTTCGCCGCAGTTGTCCAATAAGTGCAACGTAAACTTCTCCGTTTCGGAAACGGGCCTACGAAGAAGCTCCCCGACGTTCGGAAACTTAACCGTTGCAGCCGTAGTAACGGGAACACCGGAGGTCGGCGACGTTTTCTGAGCGGACGGCTGGAACCCTGGGAGGGAATCGTGAACACCGCTCCGAGAAGCGCGGGACTTTAGCCGTTCGGTGGGATGTGCGGACTTTCAGGGGTCAGTGCAACGACTGGGGCCATCGAGATGGAGTCAAACCTGGCTTTGGCCTTTTGGCCCGGCGTATCCAGACCCCTCCTAGAGAGCGGTAGCGTCCAGTATGGCACCTGCCAGCTCCAGCGAGCACCGCCTCCACCGCTGACCCTCGCGTGACCACCGTGCCCAAACTCGCTCTTTGTTGAACCTAAAGGTCAAACTGTTAATAAAACTGTTAGCAGAAACGAATCCGTCCCCGGCGCTAATTCGCTTTTAATTCCCGTTAGCAGATTTCATCCCCCAGCGGTTTGCTGCCCACTAATGAGAAATAAAACCGAGGATACCAACAAGGGGAGGCGCTCAAGGGGGTCTAACGGCCCGTCTCCCCCCCGGCCCCCATTTCCAGAATGTTCTTCACGGACCAAGGTCTATTTCCAGCTGCCTGACTCTGACGGGTTAATTGGAGAGTGAACTTCCATCTGTTCTCACGAGCCGCTGGTGTGAAAAAAGTGTGATTTCAAACATCCGTTGACTCCCTTAATCCGTCTCGCCGGGCGGCCGCAACCAGGGCCGAGGTCCGCCGTGCTTTCTGCGGATCGGAGACGGACCAGCCCCGGCGAGTGACGCGTAACTCCTACGTACCACAGTCATTAGAGGACAAATTTCGTGAGACCGGTGGTCGTTTATAAAGCGCCGTGACGTGCAAACGTCCCCTTATTTGCGGACCTGGTCTTCCCGCGAGAGCTGGGCGCCGAGATGGTGCCGGCACGAGCGTCCAGACTTAGACCGACGCCTGGACGCCCGGAGAGAAGTGCGAGACGCTCTCCTTGCCCTCCAGTCGGCTTGACGCGTGACCAGGCGGCTCGCGGGCCTGGAGGAGGGGTGCAGACATTCTATTACCAAACTGGGCCTTTTAATCAATAAAGAGATAGAAGATATTTTAATCAAAGACATATTTCCTTGTTTGTGTAATGCCCCCCGCACCCATAATCTTTAAACACAGAAAATGATGCATAATGCACTCCCACCGAGCCACTCATCCATGTAAATAAAAAAACAGGGCAGTCAGCAGAAACACACACCCAGCCAACAGACGCACCACAGCCGCCAAATTCCATTAGGACGTTTATATTAAAGAAAATTGCATCCTGTAAACGCCGGTTCTCCCCCGGCCGTCCGCCAGCTATTAGAACCCTGGCTATTTGTCCAACACGCAGGCGGCTGTGCGCAGCAGTGGAGGCGCTAAATAAGATTAGGAGGGAAACCCGACCCACCTGCGCCCGGGCCGGCTGAGCTCATTGCTGGCTAACAACCTGCGAGACGGGAGGATCGGGTTCCCACCTCTCGGTTATGGCGGCCCTCGACACCAAAGGAGCAGGGGAGAAGCAAACAGGCTGCTTTCTTCTCCTGCTCGTGGTAGTGCTTACTCTCTGAATGCGTACGGTGTGCTGAGAAGTGTCTATGCTCTGAGGTTTACTACATCACACCGCTGTGACAACTGCACCGGCTCGTGGGACAAGAGGAGGCCCGGCTGCATCTTTCTATTATGTCAGCATTTTATTTGGAAAGTCTCGGAAAACTTTGGTCAGGGCAGACCTGTGGCCTCGGCCTCTCTTCCTGTGGATAGCGGGTGCTGAAGTAGGGATGTCGTGGTAGCTGTGCGGTTTTCCACCATCTCCAGACATATATGTTGAGGTTGACATGGTGTCCAGGTGTGGCTTGTGAACAGGTGCGTGTGTCTGGGCTGCAATGAACTTAATGGACTGTGAGGGAACTGAAGCACTAGGTGCACCGTCTCCAACATACCCCCTCGGCAATGCACCGTGTTTGCTCTGAAGTGGTGTACATTATACCCCAGTTTGTCCCGTGCCGCGGTTTTGTACACACAGCACCCAGATCTACAGAGAAACTGCAATCCCATCAGCTCAGTCGAAAGATATAACTTTATTACTTCATTTTATCATTCTGTCTTTGTTCCTGCATCGTACTGTATTCAGCTTACGCGTCCAAATGTATCTTAATGATAAAAAAACGTCCGTTGCATCAACAAATGGAAACGGTAAAGGGTGCGGTACAGGGTTATCTAAAGGAAATATGCGTGAAGGTTTATGTCTGTTCTTGTTCTTGTAAGATACTAACGTGACATTTCCGTACGCACCGCTCAGATGACGCGCGAAGCCCTCCGTCATGTTCGCTGCCTCCGCTCCAGTGCAGAAGAACACGACACAATCCGACAAAGTTCAGTTCCATCAGCCGCTTGCGTCGGGTCAGGGTCTGGGCCGTCTGAGGCCTATCCTGGATGGACTGGGCGCTGAACGAGGAGGCACGATTCAGAATCTTTCAATCATGCCACAATGTCGCTTTTTGGGGGGAAACGCACGTGCGTAGAGTAACACCAATGCAACGTTTTTAAAAAAATGAGGCAAAAATTGAGTTTCAAGATACGCGACACCCTACGCCCGCAGTCGGTCTCCTTTCCAGTTAAGATTAGTCGCAATTCTGATGTCCTCCTCCTCGACTGCACGAAAACGTACGAGATGAATCCCGGTGCAGCCTGTGTGGGGTTTGCAAGTTTCTCCCTGGCTTTCCTCCCACAGTCCAAACACGTGTTTCAGGTGCATCGGTCACTCCCAATTGCCTGCAGCTTGCGAACGCGTGGATGATTTTACACGGCTGCAACAAACTGGCCTCCTGTCCGGGATCTACCCTGCCTGGCGTCCCACTCTCTACTTTGGGACCGCTGCGTAGGACGAGCAGTAACTGATAGGCAGTCGGGGACACGGAATCAATAACCAGTCATTTCAGATAATTGCCTCTATGGATTCATTATCACAGATTAAAAGGTAAATCCATCACTCTGGTGGTCAAGGTGATGATATACACCCGGAGTCCTGGAGGACCAAGTTTAGCCACCGTTTGGACTCCAGCTCCAGATCAAACTAACTCCCCACGTCGGATCCTGGCCTGCAAGACTACAGCACGCCGGTTAGCGCTTGAATTTAGCCGCTCGCTTTCATCCCATCTGAAGAGTGCCCCGCTCCCACACGGATTTCTGACCCCCCCCCAAGGTTGCGTTGGAGCTCAACAGCTGATCCATTTCTGCTCGCGCTGACAGCGGGTCCGGTCTGTTATTAAGGCTGCGGAGAGGAAAACAGCAGCCCGCCCAATAATGATTCATGCCTTCCGTCAGCAATCCCGACAGCCCGGATTCGATCCCTGTTCACAGGCCTGTAACGCCATCCCCGGGAACATCATCATAACTGCACGCCGCTGGCCTCAGGTGCTGACATATTGATCCGCCTTCAGTTAAGAGATTTGATAGATTAGGCTCCGCCGTGGCACGCGCTCGAAAAACTTACGGGGGAGAAAGGCAGGACACGTAGAGGTCTTTGCCGGGGGTCAAACGCTGGGGCAACCAACCCGGATAAGTGCGGCAAAGGAAGACCGAAATCGGGCCTAAAATAAAACTCGAATCGTAAAAAAAGCCCCTGTAGTATACAAACCGATGAGGGCAAGCCTACCAGAGAACAAATCGGACATCGCAGATGCCATTTCGGGCGTTTAACTCGCCGAGATGCACCTTTTCATGAATTTGTTCGAGGGAGATTAAGGAGAGAGCGTTGACGTCACCCCCCGAATGTTAGCGGCCGGGGCTTCAGACTGGCGTGGGCCACTCCCGCCAGCCGGTCGCCCAGGTCCCGGCAGAGAGGAACACTCACACTAACCACGGAGGAAACCGTCCGTCAGGGACGGTCCCATTGTTCTGCCAGCCGCCGACAGGGCGTGATTTAGCACCACGGAGGCGAAGAGCTCGGGTCAGAGCCGAGCTCGTGGCCCCTGAACTATCTGCCCATAAGATGGTGGCATGAATCACGTCTGACCCGCGGCTGGCCTCGTCCCCGCACAAACATGACAAATCTGTTGTTTATTTACTTAAAAAGAAAAACAGAAGAAAAAGTCCCAAAAATCAATACCACGGACAACAGTTAGCCACCGCTTTTCGTTTTAGCGCCCGGAGCGGCGCTGCGAGCCTCGGAATCACGCGGATTTAAAGATGCAGGAACCTCATTGTTCCCCGACGGGACGTGCGAAACCGCTCCTGTCCTGTTCAGATTTTGTTAACAGCTGCCTTCGTTTTTCCTTAAACAACGGCGGACTCCTCGAAAGCGGTTTCCACGCGCCCGTCTCGCATCTCGAACGGCAACTTCACGCTCACCGCTGGATACAGACTAGACCGGATCGAAACTGGTTTGCTGCTGTTCCGCAGTCCACACACCGGGCCTCCGTCACAGGGAGAGGTGGAGAACATCTCATCTCAGAGGCTGGTTAATTCTCACGTGTAGGAAAAACATCGCCGGGTATTTCTTAGCCCCCCTTGCGTACCTTCCTCAACGTAATTTTTTTTTTTCCAAAAGAAAACATACGGATTTGGTCACCGTTTGGCTCCTCGACTCAGATCCCCAACGCGACTCTACGATCCCAACTCCGGACCGCCCGAACCTCCGCACACGTGTGACCGCGACGCGCCGCCCGCCCGTTCCCTCCACCTGCGCCGGTCGACGACGAGGCCTCTTTCGGGAGGTGGTGGCGGGAGGGGGGCGGAAAAAGCTGTCAAGCCCTCTGTCGTATCTTCCATCACTGCCCATCCTTGGCAAACCGTGCCGTGGCCAAGGATGAAAGTGCTGGAAAATGGAAGTAATTCTAAACCATTTTCTGCCCAGAAAACCCCCAGCATCAGGAAGACAAATGGGAGCAGGGCAATGACAGAGTGCCTGGCCCACAAATCACCGACCGCTGCCCCGTCCAGCCCTCCCCCCGATCGCCCTCCTCCATTAGTCACCAGCACGTAGAGAGCAGCAGCCAAGATCAGTAATTAGACAAGGACAAATAGCCAGACAAAGACACGGATGGCTCTCTCCGCTAAATAAGGGGCCGTTACCATACCGACCAGCGGGCAGGACTCAGGTCCTGGGGAAAGAGGTTCTGCCCATTCGCCCGCAACTCATTTGTTACCGCTACTGGCACCCGGCATCCGGACCCCCGCCGATCGCCGGCCGCAAAGTGGCACGAGCGAGAGGCCCGGTTCGGCCGGGGCTTCGCGAAGCCGTGCCGGGGGTGGACCGGGGCGTCGGCGCTCCGGCGGGGCGTGAAAAACAAGCAGCTCGGCCGCCGGGACGCGCGGGGCACGGCTAAACCCGGCCCTCTAAGCAGGCGCCGCGGAACGGCGGGCCGCGTTTTTACACCTGTTACGGCACGAAAGTACGCAGCTCCGCACTTGTGATTCCGTGATATCGAGCGGGCCCCTCTTCCCCGTTCAAAGATAAAAACAAATCACGGCGCCCGGCGACGCGGTGGACAAACGGATTCAACCCGGTTCCCGATTACAGACGCAGCCGCCGAACGCGACGTTCAGACAGAGGAATAAAAGAGAGCGAAACCCCCGACGGTGCCGTCAGACAGCGTCCCCGCGCTGGGGTCTCGCGTTTTTTTTATTTTTTAACAAATCGAACCGCTGCCAGAAAAATCCTGGCGCGCAATTTGTTTCCACAAAGTCAAACGCAAAATAAATAAATAAACTGCGAGCAATAAAAGGTTTCAGGGTACATTAGGCGTAACATTAGAGGGTGGAATTAGCAAAAATGAGTGGCTGGTGAATCAAATTACGCGGGGCCAGTCGACAAAATATAAATTGCTGCTCTATGAAAAGAGCGGGGAGCGAATTCACCGAGGAGCGGCGGGTAATGATTGTTTGGCCGGCCCAGTGCCCCGCGTCGCGCGGGGAAGAGTCTTGGGATCGGGGACGTCGACTGCCACCTCGGGAGAGCCCGGCTCACGGCAGGCCCCCTATCGATCCTGTCGTCGCGTAATTATTTTTATTGGATTTCATAATTATTAGGAGGGCGGAAAACACAGCGGCAAGCAGGAATTTCAGTCCACTAAACACTTTGGGAAAGAGAGGATGAAGCTGTCTCTTCGAGCTGCGTCCCCGGCTGCTCGAACTATCCTCCGGAAGCCGGGAGCGGGTTCTGGAAAATCCAAAACGCCCAGACGCGACATTATAGATGCTGCCGGGCGTCGCAGATTATCTGCATGATTTAGCACCATTTGTCACGCTCCACACTTTATCCGCCGCGTTCATAACCTCGCTGCTTAGCAAAAACACTGAGCGTGCTAGTTCAACATCGCGGCAGCTGCAGGCCCCGAAAACACCGGCTACGCAGCTCGGTGGCCCGCGCACGAAACGCCCGGTTTCTCCGCCTTCCTTCCCGACTCCTTTCCCGGGAATTCGGGAAAAGCTCGTGCGGAAGTCTGAAAGCCGGCTGTGGTGCGAGGAGCGAAGAGAAAAACTTAACCCTCGTTCTCCGAGCCACACGTCCTTCTCGCTGGGTGTAAAACCCACCGTATGGAGCCGCTCCCATTTTGCCCCAAGTCCTCAGGAGAACAAATACATGTTAACTGCAAATACGACAATATTTAGTAGTTTACACAGAAACACAAGGCCTCTGTTACACATTAGACCTTCTGTGAAGCCCGACACACGCGCCGGAGCCAACTCCTCGCTGGCGGGTTCCGCTTTTCTTTGTTTGCGTTCTTGCGAGATACGATCTCGTAAACAGCAGTCATGCTCAGGACACAAAAGAAGAACCGACACAGTATGAAGCGCAAACGGTTGAGCGGCGCGGTGGGGAAAACGTGAAGAGAACTTGACGGAAACGGACCGCAGAGAGACGTTTTCACACCGTCGGTCCCCCGCTGCCCTTCAAGTCACTGACTTCATGAAGAACAAATAATACAGTTAAACAGTAAAGCTGTATCGACCTGTCGAGCTGAAGGGACTGCAGTTTCTCTGTAGCTTCACGTTGACTTTGTGCAATAAAAGATTTGTTCTGTCATAGAAGAAGGTCTGTCCAAACCGGGCCTTTATTATACTTGCGTAGTTTCATATTTCTTGGTCAGACTTTTTTTTGAAATCAAAAACACAAAATGTACAGTACACGGTTTGTATTTTACTTCAAAAATTTCCTTTGCCGAGTCCAGTTTCTTCTGACGGTTACAAACATGCAGGATTTTCTCACTCACTTTCTGTTTGGATAAAAGTTTCCATCGGGGTTATTAGGGCCGCAGCGGCGGCGGAGGGAGCCGTGACTCTCCCATAATGCAGTGCTGCACGCTTGTGTGGGCAGCCAGAGCAACGGTGACACATTGGGGGGGACTTTACACTATTATCGCAGGACATTTATAACTGTACATTTGTGTGGTCTTTTTCTCGCACATTAACGTATCCGAACATTTTTTTATCCTTTTTCTTTTCCCACAGTTGCTGGAAGACTGACTGAAAAATAGTGTTTTTCATCAATCTCGACAATCGGATCCCGCATTTTACTCGACCGAATTTTTTTGGACCCCCCCCCCGACTGCAGTGAAATGAAGACCCAAAAGTCCCCATTTATTATGACTCATTCATTTAGCTAAACCATTTCTCTAAAGTACTTTCCAGTCTTACTTGTACATTAAGCTACTTACAATTTTCTTTCATCGACTGCATCGCGTTGTTGGGCTGCAATAATTCATTATTTTAATCCTCTTTACTAATTATTCTGATGATTAATGGGGTAATGGGATAAGAAAAATATTTTTCACGTTTTATTAAACAGCAAAAGAAATTATAGCGGACAGGAAAAATGTGCCAGGTTTCCTAAAGCGAGCGATTACTTTGTCTCATTTTAAACAAAAATCGACATTCTCCACCATGTCTTCTCTCCGTGGGCTTTTCCATCACGGGATCTTCTTTACCCTTCACTCTCCGTATTGAAACCTCGAAGGTCCCGAACTTTGGACGTTGTCCGCCGTTTTGAGCACATTCCTCGTCTCTCTCCTCCTTCCTCTACCTCTCAACCTGGGAACGTCACGTGTGAACAGCACCGGCCTTTGGAGCAACAGGAGATGTGATCCACCGCTCTGCTGCTTGCATGTAACACCTATGAAAGATAGGAACCGAACGGAAAAGGTTGCATCCGTCGCAAAGGGAAACTTCTCCAGGTCACAACGCGGTCAAGACGCACGCGTGAGGAGCGTGTAAATCAACACGCTAGTTCAACACCACCCTTGGCTCCATGGAAGTAGCGTGATGGGACGCCGATGGTCGTGGGCCAAGACCCCAGCACTCGCTACGATGCCCAGGCTGTAGGCGAGATGCCCTCGCTCGAGGGTCACTCCAGAAGGACCGGAGGGTTCAAACCTGCGGCGTTTGGATGCACCAATAAGCCCTTCATTTGGACAACCCTGACTCACGCCGGTCAGTCGCACTGAATCTTTTTCCGTGGCCAGCGCTTGTCCGTGGACAGAGGCCAACGAAACGGGGAGCATCTCCTCTGCTTTTACTCCCTCCCTTTGGAGATGCTACAGTTACAAGATGAAAGCCGGGGAGTCGGGCCAATACGTTTCTATTGTTTCACATTTCAGAGCACAAGGGTGTGTGTGAGTGAGAAAGATGGCGGGGGGGGGGTAAATACACAAGCACATGGGAGCCCCAATTGACAGCAGAAAATTAGGCACCAGTTCAAGGAGAAAGAAAGAGCAACCAACCATTAAGGCACTAAAGCTTAGCGGGCAGTAGAAAGAAACAGGCTTACACATCTTTAAAGGCCTGGCTGCGTGTGAAAGATAGCATTCGTCGCAAGGAGATAGAAGGGATGGAGGGAAGCACAGAAAGAGAGACGGGGGGGGGGGGGGGGGGGGGNGGGGGGGGGGGGGGGGGGGGGGGGGGGGGGGGGGGGCTGAGTCTCGGTGGCCAAAACTACACTGAGAAGCTTTATCCACGTAAACCAGAGGGTGGCCAGGAGCTTCGCTTGATGTCAGAATTAGCGTGGCATCAGAAAGGTTTGGATCTCCTCTGAAGAGTTTCAGAGCCGTCGCTTCTGCGAGCGACACTGAAGGCCCTTCCCGGCGTGGACCGTTCTCTCGTTTTCGCCATTTTAAATATTAGCAACACATCGGCCGTTATTCCTGCACCGAAAGTAAACACCTAAAATGCAGAGCGTCGAGAATTTCCGGGGAATATAAACCAATCGCTGTAAAGATGTCAGCTTGATAGCGTAGCGCTGAGGATGCAGGGTGTGAGATGGAGGACGGGAGATGGAAGGACATCCTCCGGCGCGACCTTAAAGAAACAGAGGTTGACCCTTCCTTCTGAAGCCATCAAGAAGCGCGCGGCCTGGAGAAATCCAACCAGTTGCACTTGCGCTACGGCAAAGCTTTCGTGTCATTCCGGGCTTCCGTCAGTTCCATCACGGACCGCTGTCAAGTCTCCGTGTTCCCCGCATAATTCCGCAGCGATGCCGAAGAGACCTTTGATTCCTGGCGGCACTTGTCGCGTTGTCCGTCGTAAGGCCCGTCGACGCTCGCTTCTCGACACAGAAGAAACGGCAACGCTTAACCCTAAAGGCTCCTTTCCTAACTTTGGGAGCGGGAAGGTGAGAACATGGCTAGTGAGGCCGTGTGCTGGACCTGGCCGATAGAAATATGTTTTATCTCTTTAAAAGTTGCGTCTTATTACATTCCGTCTGCTTTTACCATTTCAAATAGCACCACCGCCTTTTTAATCGATGAGGGTCAAATACGTCGGGATGCTGACAGCGAACGGAGAAAAAGCTCCAGTGGGGGCACAGCCCGCTCCTCATTTCAATACTCATATTCATCTATATATCCAAATCACTGTTTCTCATTGAGTGAAAAGGGTCCTTTGTGCAAAATGAACCACTTGTACTACACACACACACACACACACACATTACTTTTCTCAGTTGCAGAGGTGTGGCAAACAAGGTTGTGTCTGGTCCAGGTAGTAAGCAGACATACAGAAGCAAACAGTGGACATAGAGAGGCTTTCATCATGTATGATATCATACATCTTATGCATCCTATATTAAAATAAAGAATAAACACACACTCAGCCTCTGGGGTCTAAAAATACACAGGAGAGGGTCAAAACACCCAAGTAGATCCAATGACACCAGCCGAGCACAAGTACTCAAGCTGCAACTGTCCCAGTACCACGAAACTCTGCAGATACAGGCATCCCGAGACGCGAGGTCATCGATACCCTTCTTTTAATTATTTAATCCCCGCTGCGACCAAACACGAGGCTGGTTTTTTCCCGCTCGCGAGTGAAAAGAGTCGTTCGCACCACGACGATGAAAACGCCCGCAGCCTACGAGATGTCGCCTCACGAGCCCATTTCCGGGCGCTCGATACGCTCGGAAGCGGGGAGATACCTGGACGTGGTCCTTCAGAAATGCAGCGTCTCCAGAACGAGTCTCTACGGCGCTAAACCGGCACCGTCGGGGGGCCGCTGGTCACGGGGACCAAGCAAAGGGGTCCAGTTGTTCCTGTTGTCATCTGTGCTTTCGATACAGACCGATGTCAATTACAAAAATAATGAGAGACGTCCAGATCGTCCAAAAGCTGCACACGTAACGGCGGCTTAACTTTCACCGCAAGTTAGCGTCCACTTCAGGAGGACAACCATCGCTCCCGTAACACGCAAATAAATCATTTCATTAAAAAAAATGAAAAAGTAGAAACATTTAGTGTCTATTTCACTAAATGAATTGGATTTTGATCTTTTATTTGTTGCAAACATTTATATGTCTGTACAAGGCATCTATAACCGCGTGCTTGAAAAACGCCCCCCACTCTGGGATTGGGATGAAGCCTGGGATTCCCGGGGCCTTTGCAGAACGCACAGGGCCAGAGGAATATCCGCACAACCTCCGCCGCCACGTGTTCTAGGCCTCTTCTGCACACGTTCTCGTCGTAAAACCAGACCCTGCATCTAACAGAAGCCCCGGGTTGTTTGTTCCTGCCCTGGTGTAGACACTCAGACCTCAGGTGGATCCAGAGCTTAAATGTGGAGAAGCCGGCTGCGAGAGAATCAACTTTTAAATTAAAGACGTGAAATGCCTCCTTAAGCCGAAAGGACAACACAGAAACACACCTCAAAAACCGCACTGGTGACCCCGGTCTTCGCGACCCTTAAGAAAAATACGCATAATTCACGTGTCCTAAGGTCTCACATTCCGAGACCCTCTTCGAAGGACATTTGCAGGTTTCGGCAGGGTTCTGGAAGCAGGACGTACCTGGTCGTGGATGCCGTTCTCCCTCGGGGGGCCGAAAGAGTGGCGGAGGCGCGAAGCGACCCGAAGCACTGAGGTAAGAAGGCGCATTCGGCCTCGTGACACACAGGCGGTGAAATGTATAGGGCCACGGGTCAGTGGAATGGGTTTAAATTCCAGTGAAGATGTTTTTGGCCTTGATCACTGGGCGGATCGATCCCGGCTGATTCCCTCTCAGATACGTCTTATTTTATTAGTGGCTTCAGCCTTCTGCGGCCCCATTCCGGTGTGATCAATACTGCTGCCAGGACGGGCCGTATTTTTCTCACTTTTAGTGCCTTAACGCTGTTTAACCGCGTCACCTGATAAACAGCGAGGCCTCCCAAAACACTGATTTCCTATCGATTCCTCCCTCGCCCTGCCATCTCGTGCCCCGTCAGTCTTGCATTGTTTTTATCTCCAGTTATCTCCTCAATTCCTCCACCTTAAAGAGACAGACACGCTGCCGTTCCGGGGAAGCTGCCCCTCTGCTCCGCGACCGTTGCCCCGGGGCATCGCAGACGGGCTCCTCCTGCTCCTCTCGACTCTCAGACACTTCGAGAAAGGTCTGCAGAAAAGGCTGGCGAATTTCTGGAATTCGTCGACCGGAACGGACAGGTGTGGCAAGTCGGAATAAATGCAACCCCACTTCTTCGGATGCTGAGGGTGATCCTGGGCCTAGATACACTTCATCTGGGTTCCACGTGTCCAAGAACAAGCGTCTCTCCCCGACTAACAACCCGCGTTCACGTTAAGGGTCCTTTTCTCGTACATCTTCAGACAAATCAAGAGCAACAGGGATGCTGGACAGGCCATCATCATCTGTCCCTTGTCTTCAGACGGAAGGCCGGGTCACGTCGTGGGCAGCGGTGGAAACGGCAGCATTTTCCACATACAAGTCCGCCCCTAACCAGATTTCTCGAGGGCTTCGAGAAGCGTAACTGAGAGCTCTGTCACTTTGCACTTCGAAGAGCCAGGTTTCAATCCCACCTCCAGCTGTAGTAAGTCTGAACAAGGGTACTAACCCTGGGAAGGGTGGCCTTCAGGCCCAAATTGCTTCAGGAGAAATAACCCAGCTGTGGAAACGAATACGTCACAGCTGCTTAAACATCAGAAGCTGGTTTGGAGAAAATTAGTATCCAAATGCATGAATGTTAACTCAGGCTGAGCAGCAAAACAGTGAGTCGGCTAAACTGCAAATTCAAAGCCCTTCTGAGCCTCGTAATAATTTAAGGCATCTCTAAAATGTACTTTTTTTTTTTTTTTTTAGAAATTTTATACAGCGCTCTTTCGCAACCGACTGTCCGGAACAATCGACCGCGAGCTTGTTCGGTTTAACCTTCGGGAGACGCGAGTTCAGGTCCACCGGCCCGCTTGAGCCGACAGCGAAAACCACACCTCGCGCCCGGTGCGCCGGGCGGCTCGATTCGTTGTTTATGCAAAATTAAACAGGTTACTGATTCAACCGTGACACCGCATTCCTTTATCGATCGCTTCCTTGAAGTGTTCCCATAAATTCCCCTCCCCCGGCCTTAACGCCGCGTCTTATCATCGCGCGATTTGGGGCGATCGGGTGTAAATCGCCGTGATGGGATCCCTGAATCGCCCCCCTGCCCCTTTTTCGTTTTAAAGACCCGGTTCTCTGAACGCCGGGAATTTTGAGAAGCGACTTCGGTCGCGCCTCCGGGATTCTAATCTCGTGAGGGAGGCGTGAATACGTAAGCCGAAGCAATAAACGGCGGCCGTGCGGCTCGGTAATGTCGGCCGCTTGATTTTTATTGCGACGCTCAATCTTTTACAACGCGCTAAGTGAACGACTGACATCCTTTGCGAGCCCGCCAAGTTGCACGGCGAGGCAGGCTGAGAAACAAACCATAAAATCGCGGCGCGCCGGGGAACGGCTGCTTCGAGCAACACCGACCGGGCGGCGGCCCGGCGGTCCGCGCAGAAGCCGAATCGGCGCTCGCGTGGACCACCAGCACCACTCAGTGGCTGCATCTTCCCACAGCAAAGCCCGGGAACATTAATCATGACCAAGGGAGTGTAAAATTCAATCGGCTTCTTCCATCCATTCCTAGTTGCCGTCTGAAGGCCGGCCTTGTGTGCCTGAAAAAAGCTCCCCGCACTTCATCAGGACTCCAGCTTCATAACAAATGGAGTGTCTTTCCCACGGAGTTCTGCCATCAGAAAGCGCCGTCCTCTCTATCCATTTAATTCCAGAAGCAGCGGAAGGGTCAGGGTAGGAGCGCCCAGCCACATTGAGTACCCGCTACTTCCCAGTCACGCAGTAAACTACCTTTTAGGAATTGTTTCTCAATAAGAAATGATCAGTCCATTTATCTGAAGCAGGCCAGCTGTCTCTTCGCCCAGACCTCCAATATTTTTCGTTTGACCTGATCAGGGCTATAAACTAGACCGAGACACTTTCAATTTGTCATCGACCCGGGGAGCTTTATGAACCGGCCGTGTGTCCAAATGCTCAGATACCCCCTGCTTGAAATCCCCCCACCCAACCCCTTTTAATATTTCACATTCCCATCTAAATCTAAATGTTTTTCAAATCAGCCTCGCCTGGCTGCGGGAAACCAGTACGGTTTTAAAACGGAAACACTGAGTAAGGTAACAGATTTCGGGAAGGGGGCTTATAAGACAACAGCTGTAAAGTTTGTGAGTTAAAGTAGAGCCGATGAGAGCGTTTAAAGGAGTAAAGTGAGATTTATATCATATAGCCCATTTATCACGTGGTTTGCTTAAAAGTGTGCTTCTCCGCACGCGGATTTCTCATTTCACTATTTGACAAACAAAATCGATCCGTGCGTCGCCTGCCGAGTCGCGAGCGTCGGATCCGACACACGAGCGACTGAATTACTGAAAAGCACGACGTCTCAACTAAAAACGCAGTGAGCAAAAATAAAGCTGGACGAATTAAACTTTGCGCTCTGATAAATCGCCGTGCCTCCGTTTTCCAAGCCCAAAACCCAAATCGAAGCAAATTGAGGAACAGATATTTAAACGCCAACAAATCTGCACAATACGCCAAACGGAACACGATTTGTCTCCGTCTACCGTTGCTGCCCACTCTCACACCGACGAAAACAGGTCAGACCAGATGCGATAAATCAATAGGAGTGAAGTTTTAAAAATAGGAATGATATTCTCATTATGGCATCATAAATGTTCAAGGAGGGATCCGCTAAGGTCAACGGTGAGAAATTGCATAAAAACCCATCAATCCATCTATTAATTCAGTCGGCGGCCACGGGTGATGGAAAGAGCCGAACCCGGCCGAGGCCGGCCCACCACACTCCGCTCCCGGGCGGAAGTAATTTAAACTGCGATGGGCTCCCAACAGCCCCGTCCGCCACCGACTCCCAGGGGGAGCGTGACGATGCGCCACTCGAGACCGATTGGCAAAGTAAGTAAGGAAGTCAGCCGCACTCTCGTGCCGCCGGAGGGGGACCGTATTTACATTCCCTCTGCCCCCGGCGATCGACAGAACGGCCAACACCACACATCTGCTGCGCCGAAGATGCTCTCACCTTGGCTGGAAAACACTAAATATCTCTTTTTTTTTTTTTTTTTTTTAAATCAGGCTTCTTATGACAGTAGTGCCACTATACAGGACTTGTATGCTAAACATATTGCTCAGAAAAAGCTCAGGAGTGTAATATTTTATTAGCATTACAGTATTAGGAACTTTGATGGGAAGAAAATCACAGCTTTTTTTTTAGGACAACAGCCTACGTGTGGCAGCAAATACTTCAGCATTTACGTTGTGCGTAAGGTGTCGTTATTTATCCTCCTCCCCCACAAATACGCATCTCTCGACTTACGAACGCTCGACCTGTAACAGCCTCATTTAGTACCACCGTTTCGAGTTGTGAACGTCTCCCTTACGCGTCTCCCGAACCCGCAAAAACATGCGGACACCAAACCCAAAGTATTAAAAATACACAACAAAACCCACCCCAGCTACTAAACCATACTTAACATCACAAAGACTTGGCACAATACATCAAAACACTTATTAAGCAGAACTAAAACAACTCAGAGTAGACAGCAAAGGATGATGGGAAGGGTCCACCGTCCCTGGTGCAGCTTGTAATATTTATATTCTCACATGAAACAAAGAGATTCTGCTTTATTTAGTCAGTCAGGGCCAGCTTGGTGGCCAGGTAGTGCTGCAGACTCACAGTGCCCAGGCTGTTCGAATCCCAACTCGGTCTGTGTGCGTTTCCTCTGGGTGCTCTGGTTTCCTCCCACAGTCCAAACGTGTTCCGGATTAATTGGTCACTCTAACACACTGTGTGTGTGAGTGAGTGAGTGAGTGAGTGAGTGTGTGAGAGAGACTGGCCAGCTACTGGTTCACCAGTGTTGGTCTACAGCCCAGGTAAATAGTTAAGGTTGACCTGAGGAAGGGCATCCAGTTATAAAATTCCTGCTCCACATGTATGTAGCATCCAGGGGGGCAGCTGTTAACCTGGGTTTTCCCTGGATAAAACGCCATAAAACTGAGCGACTTTACTTGAAATCTCATAGCCCCGCCCGCGACTCTAGGTTAGTCACTGCAAGTACTACAGAACTCTGGCTCTCCCATCATGCCTTGCTGTCGCATATATAGTTATTGCACTGGTTTTAAATAAGTTTCAAGTAGAAATAGAGGTGATGAATACAGAAGTTATAAGAGGTTGGTAATACCACTACACCCGTTCTGATCTGTTTACAAAAAAAAAAGTGTTTAAATAGTTGTTTAACTGTTGTGGGAAGGTACACGAAAGATATTGGGCCTTGTGGTGTTCGGTGGGGCTCGGCAGGTGCTGCTGGGTCAGATACAGTTTGTAGAAATAAAGATTTTGTTTTTCATTGTTGTTGGGAACCTTTAGGCCCATTTATCACTAAAACGAATGTAATTCAGGTTTTCGATTTACAAACTGTCGGCTTACAAAACGGTTAACGCTTGTTGATGGACGGACGGCTGCACCGTGACTCCTAAGGTGCTGGACTTCTCTGACTAGGAAGCACATCACGGTCACCAAGGGCAGATTATGCCCAGGTTATAGTATTTGTTCAACGTTTCACGTAGGACTCTCATGGGCTGTGCCCTGTCTGAGCTGTACCCCTCCTTGCCTAGTGTGATCTGAACCTCCACAAACCTGGCGAGGACAAGCCCTTAAGAGTCTGTCAGTGAGTGAGCACATGACCAAGTGTTGGTGTATTACTCTGGGTTTTACCACCAACTGCCAGTTTCCTTACCCAGACAGCATCACAAACTCTCTTCTTCTTGCCGCTTTTCTCAGTCTCGAGTTGTTTTGCTATTTGTTGCATCAAAACAAGTACACGAGCTTGTCAAAGCTTCCTATATGCTCCAGGATTCTGTCAACTGGATTCAAAGTGCAACCATAACATTCCTTTTCTCAACATTCAAGTTGCAAACAAATCCATTTTACTCGGGGTAATCGGTTCTGAATTAATACATACGTGTGGACATTCAACTGATTCCTGAAATTCGGACAACTTGGAAGCTTTGCGGCACATTAACAACAACGCATTTTTGTTTCTGGAACAATGCATCGTTTGCTCACCCCTCCAAATTTCAGTTGGAAGAAAGAACAGTGGCCAGAGGATCGATGTTCGATGCATGATCTTACGGCTTTATTTCAAGATGAGCTGGACACACCTCAGGAGATGAGTCTCACAAAACAGGAACTTCAGAACCTGGGCTACAAATAGGCTGGTTACAGGAAACATTCATACTGTATACATGTTCTTCTTGCTGTCCACTACTTAAACTAGATGTAATCTTCAGATGTAACTCGGGATTTATTTAACATGCAAGAACAATTTTTATATTTACTCAGTTAAGTTCACATTTCATGAGTACACCTTGTTTTAAACAACAGTTAAATCTAGCCTAATATAGGATGCTAATCGATATACATCCATGCGGACATTGATCAATAAAGTTATAACATTAACCTTACTGAGATGAAAGCAGGTTTCGGTGGAATAAAACAACACATCCTACTTGTCTTGCTCTTAGAAACCTACCGCTCAGGATTCAAATATTCCTGGAAAAGTCAGCCTGGATATTCACAGATAATCTGTTTAAGAAAATGGACCAAAAATAAAAGACAAAACGTACGTATTCTGGAAACGTTCTGCGTTAATGGCTGGACAAAACGGTGGAAAATGACCAACGGACAACAACAAAACTGTTTTAGCAATAAAATATGGCTTATCCGGTCGTCGGACGTATATGACGACCAAGAGTGGCGCAATTCACACGAGCTCACGTTCCACACTGAAATGGCAATATGGTTCAGCAGCATTTGGCACAGAATGGTTCAAGGCCACAAAATTTAAGCAAGAACAAAATTTTTAAAAAAAATTTTTAAAAAAAAGAGAACAGAGAAGCTAAGAGGTTCTACAAATGCACCACAAAGACTACATAACTGTGTAGAACACAAACAACTGCTCACACTTTGTGAAGGTTCTGGAAATAAAGTTGAGATTCACAAACCTAAAGCTGCAAAGCTCAGATTCAGACACTTCGTCGGACAGGTAATTACTAGTTCCCTCAAAACGGTGTCCCGATGTCACATTCCCCTTTTCACGCACCGCACCATGCCGTAACTTAAAAAGATAAAAAAATAAACACTGAGCTTCAGTCTGGCTGATGGTGCATCAGCCAGGCCCAAGACCAGTCTGTCTCTATATACAGGAGAGTGAGGATATGGGAAATAAATACTGTACATAATACATCTCTATGTACACAGAAATGGAGCACAGTGTTGACCAAGTACTTCTCCTGGTTCCTCAGGCCCTGCTGGCGCAGCACCAGTCACCAAACAGCGTGGCAGCAGGGGTCCGTGGAACCCTGCTCAGATGACCTTGCTCCTTTTGCTACTCAGTGACCCGTGCTGAATGGACAGAGAGTGGACGAGTGAGAGGGTGAGCGAGAAAGTACCATAGGTGTCGTAAACACACACAGTTCATCTCTTACTGAGCTTCTCATGCTCTGCAGCAAACACTCTTTATCTACACATGAGTTCTACCTGTTCGATAACACAAACTAGATGAGCCCAAGAACAGCCACTGGAAGCACAGTGGTTAAAGGCTCATACGCAGTCAAAAGTTTAAATACTCTGGTAGAAACTTGTTAACTTAAGGCAGAAAAGGTGGCCACCTTCAGCAATCCAAGATTTAATAACTTTCAAATTTTGCTCTAAGTTTTAACACACACTCTTATGAGTTAAGATATTTCAGATAAGTGTGCTCAAGCTTTTGACTACTACTTTAAGTTGAAGTTTTCTCGTGCGAGTCTCAAAAGTATGCAGGTTCTGCTCCATAGTAGAGTCGCTAATTTCATGTCCGCTTTGTGCATTTGACAATGTGACTCATTCTTGTACCAAAAAATCCAAGCAGAACACACGTACGCCTAAGTATAGACGTTATTTCTGGCACTTTACTCTTACTTGTGACTTGACATTTATGCACTGCCATTGACACTAAGGTACCAAGAAGTGCGTGTATATACTGTATGTATATTTCAATAATTGAACAATATGCAACACACGTCACATGAGCAACACTGCCAAGTTGCCAACCTCCCCCCCCGTTGATGCTCCTACCTTGGCCTGTTTGTAGAAGTGTGGAGCTAGCTCCACCAACCAGGAGGATTCCACAGCAGTCACGTCCCGCATGAAGTACTTGGAGGTCTGCACCACCTCGTTGTAGACCACCCTTAAATGAGAGACAAAAACAATATGGTTATAACTTGGAACCTGGAATCACAAACCAACCCAAAGAAAATCAAATACTGCACTGGCTAGTTTTTTACTTATTCCCATGTGAAACCAAATGTGTGTATGTGTGTGTGTGGGTATTTTTATTTTTTTTTTTTTTTTAACTTTTCTCATGACTGACAAATTTATTTTCATCATTTCTGGGAACAGCTAAAATAGGAAACAGATGAGGATGATCTTACCACTTTGGTGGCTTCTCAGCATATAGAACTGAAGTGGGGTGGATGTGCAGCTCCCGGTCATCGCGCAGCGTCCTAAGGCAAAAACACTGTGATGAGTAATCGTCAGCCTCCTAGTCTAAAAACACGTCGACCCCTCAGGTGAAGAAGTAAACAGCCCCAGCTAAACTCAAAAACCTGTCTGTGCAGAGGAAGTGACAGAGTGTAGTGCTGGAGAACCCACCCAGCAGCGGCTCGACCACCTCTGCCCTACAAACAGATAGGAGCTCACCTGTACGATCCAGAGTGGTGCAGCCGGGCGGCATTAGCAAAGAACCCCGACACAATGCACTTGAGGATCACGTCAGGATCGCCTGTGCAGGACAAGAAGTTGGTGAGGCGTAATGACTCCGCAGTTCGTTCGTGAGATGGCAAAGCACAAAGATGACAGGTAAACGCCCACCTTCGCTGGATGTGCGGGGCACCTTGAACTTGTTCATGAGCCGTCGCAGCTGTTCTCGGACCGTCATGGCACGGAGCAAACCCTTGTAGTTGAGAAAATGATCCTGGCACCACTGGGAGCTTTTCTGATGCTGGGGAGAGAAAACGAGAACGAAACACTTCAGCACCGCACCGGGGACCATCGCACCATCTCAATTCTCAGGAGCAGGAAAACTCACCTTGATGAAGGCTTCGTACACGTTCAACATGGTCAGATGGTCTCCCTCGGCCACGGCGAACTTCCGGTGCTCTCTGGCCTGAGCGGGAAGGAGGAAACAGACACACACATACACAGGTACAAAGACAGGAAAACGGATTACAATAAGATAATATATGAACTTCAGTGTCAACACAGAGGCAGCAGGAGTGTAACTTCAAAATACAGACAGAATTAAAATTAAACTAAGCTAAATGGGCACAAACACAATGGACATACAACTCCCAGCAGTAAGACAACTTTGTGAACTGACAAACGTGGTACGCATGAGCTTATGGAGAATGTCGTGTTTATCCTTTGCATTTTCACTATGGTGCACATAAAACGGAAAAACAAAACTTTTTGACAAAACGCTGCTCAGCCTCCATCTGCGTCACACGTACTTATGAGTAGCGATTTTATATTTTACACCATCAGACGACACATTCAAAGGACAGAGAACCCAGACGGAGGCATTTTCCAAACGTACGAGATGACACGCTGCCCGGCAATCGACGCCAAAACAAATAAATCAACGTAGACTGTATGACACAATGACCAGGCTGTGAATGACGTGAGCAGGTACAGGCAGGAGAGAGAGGATGTCAAAAAAGCGCTTGCCTTTTTTTTTTTTTTTTTTAGTTCAGAGAGATGAAGTGAGAAGAGCTGCTGATGCAGGAGAGACTGAACTAGAGGTGGCCATCAGCCTGCGTTCTTGGGAGGCAGAGTCTACACTGACGACTCGAAAATAATGCTGCTTCCCAACAAAGAGAGAACATTTCCATTGTGAAACTGCTCGAGTGCGCGCATGGCAGGTTTTCAAAGGACACGGCACGATCTTAGCCCGCCCGTTCGAGGGGAGACGTTAAGTCAGGTAACGCCATACCGCAGCGAGGAATCGTCAAAACAGCACGTTGTGACGGCAGTATGTAGCTCATAACCCTCTTTCTAACGCTGCACGACCCCAACAGCCGCACGCTGCTTCAGGTTTGGCTGCCTGTGTATCCCATCAGAAAGGCACTCGTATTGTACAGTAGGAACAATATTTCCTTAATATCAGGTGAACATCTCCAGGACCTTTGTCCCTCCAGCACACAAAACACATGCAAGCACCGCATCGCTGTCACTTGCAGCACAGACGGGCCCATCCACCCAGTCCTGTCTTGCAAACACGCAGAC
This sequence comes from Arapaima gigas, assembly GCA_900497675.1. NCBI lineage: Eukaryota > Metazoa > Chordata > Actinopteri > Osteoglossiformes > Osteoglossidae > Arapaima > Arapaima gigas. Next base: position 172,621 of record UFQX01001173.1, read on the forward strand.
TCACAGCTGCCTTCTTCTGGTTCGGCGGCACCGCAAAGATGTTCTGGATCTGCATCATGGCCGCAATGGTCGCAATCTCCTTTGAGCAGCCAAAGTTGCCAGACTCCAGCAGCATCTTGGCAAACATGGGGCTAAGGGGAAACTCAGCCATGCGAACTCCCATGGGATCGGTCAGTCGGCCATACTGATCCAGTCCTACAAAAAACGTTCAAGATTATTACCTCGAAGCAGAGCCGAGTACGGGTTTAACCTAGTGTACCAAGACGGCGGTAACTTCAGCAGTGCTTGTACATAGTTCAGCCATCAATATTGTCCATCAGATTGCAGTTATCAACAGCTGCTCCTTTGTATTCTGACAAAAAAAAAAAAAAATGAAAATATAAGTGGTTCTTACCACCCAGAGCATAAAGCAGCTCCAGAGCCTGGACCATGGACTGGGCTGGGGGCGGCTACAGCAGACAGCCAGTGGGTAAAGATACAGACATATAATTAAGTGAAGACTTTCACACCCTTACACAACTTCCAACACGACACAGCACGACTGGATAAGAACCAACGGACTATGGTAAATTACATACTACGACTTTTTTTTTTTTAAGTCAATGCAACTTCAGAACTTAAAAAGCCACAGAGGGAAGAACAGCCAGGCAGAGACACACTCACCGAGAGGAAGCTGAAGCGAAGCACGTTGTCAATGCCCAGGGCCTTCAGCTGCAGGATGACTGGAGCCAGGTTGCTGCGCTGCATCTCAGGCACCGTAGAGACGGGAAGCTTCTCAAAGTCTTCCTCTGTGGGAAATAAGGACAAAAACAGATTGGCCATTAGAAAGCAAAAAAATATTAAAAATTAGCAACTAAAACCCCCTCCCAACCAATGAGACAACTAATACCTGTGTAGAGGCGGAAACATTTCCCAGGGCGGTTACGCCCTCCTCGGCCTGCTCTCTGATTAGCCGAGGCCTTGGAAATCGGGGTGACAACCAGCGATTCAATGGCTGTTCTAGGATTGTAGGCTCGCATCTTAACAAACGCACAGTCGATGACGAACACAATTCCGTTGATGGTAATTGAGGTTTCGGCAATATTGGTAGCCACAATCACCTGGGGGTGGAGGAGAATAAATCAAAAGCTGAGTCCAAAGGAACTAAAGAAGTAGCAGATGTGCATCAACAAACATCCGGGCTTCATCTAGGATGCTGATGTATTCAGTCGTAGCTCCGAACCGAAACTGTTAGCTGTTTACCTTCCGCACAGTAGGGGGCGCTCTCTCAAAGACTTTCATCTGATCAGCATATGGAAGGCCAGCGTACATAGGAAGAATACGTAGATGCTTCTTCATGCCGTAGCGGGACAGTGCCCGAGCCTGTTCCACCAGCATGGAGACCACCTTCTCCACCTCCTCCTGCACACAGAGCATTGTTTGCCCTTCTTTCGGTATATTTAAACTGTCAACACTAATTGCATTCATCTACAAGAAGCTTATGTGATCCGACAAGTTTCTAATTTATTGCATAGTGCACATTCACCTGATTTAGCCTCTCAATTTAAAGACGTATCATTTAATCTTTAAAATATGATTCCATCTTCTTAACAACAGAGTGGCGAGATAAGATTTGCCACCCTGACTAAACGGCTCATAAGAAATTTGGCTCAGAAATCTGAATTCACAAAATCCCACCTGTCCTGTAAGGAAGGCCAAGACATCACCATCTTCCTCCGTTTCGTGGATTTTCAGCACCGTCTCTACCGTTGCTTTCACATAATCAGGAACAGGACTAAAAAAAGGAACACAAAAGGTAGGCAACATTTTGCCATTAGCTTCACACGCCAACGACAAGCTCACCAGAGAGAAACACAGCCCTATATGTGAACTGGCAGTGAACTTGTCAGGAATCACTTGGGACTAAAATTCACTGCAGCTGGACAGAGTGCCACAGCATACCTGACTGTATAGAACACATCAACGGGGAAGGTGCGACCCTCCACTGTCAGAATCCCACACGTGTCCTTGGAGGGGTCTCCAGACTCGTTCAAATTGAAGAATTCTTGAAATTTCTTCCAGCATATAAACAAAAGAGGACAGTTACATTCTTTGGAAAGCATAAATTAATAAAGCCCAGTCTAAAAAAACATGCATGCAGGAACCTTCAATACATTCACATTCAACACTGACAAACACTGATAAAATATATTCATTAAATATACAGGTAAACCTTCGTATAGGCGACCCTGGTATACGTGAATTTGCTGAGCTCAGCTAAACTTTTAACACCGCCTTCCTGTTTGTGCAATAGACATCCCACTATAACCATAACGCAGCACCAGAAATTTTAATTTCTTGATTCTCTTGCTGATAAAGTTCACACATGCTGCAAGTACCACGCCGTCTTGTGACATAATACTGAATACAGCAAGCTGTAAGGGACATGTGTATGGTGTCTCCAGCTTAGTCTCATAAATAAATTGCCACTATACCCTGTGTATCACCAGAAGGTGTAGTCATATTTGGGAAAGTTGGCTTGGGCAGGTGTTGGATGGGCTGGGAACACCCCCCCCCATTTAAAATAATATAAAACAACATCCCGGTATACACAATTTCAGTTTGCGCAAGCTTTTCCAGGTATGAATTATGTACAACGGGGTTTGCCTACACCTGAAACTCCCATAAAACAAAACAAAAAAAAATGTTGCCTGGTGTCAATTACCTGCTCGCTGTGGGACGCTGAGAAAACTGCAGTAAGACCGACAGCTTACTCCCCCTCTCTGTGTTCATGTCTCCCCACATAACCCTACAATTTTAACACAGTACTCTGTTACCTTAGCGTCAAGAGTGGCTGAAGCCACAATCAGCCGAAGGTCTCGCCGTTTCTTCTGAATCTGGCAAAAGGCAAACAGAAAAGCAAATAAATTCCTCAGAAAGGAGGGAAATCCAGTGAATTTCATTCAGCACCATCTTTAACCATCACGGCAGGCTTTGTCAGACAGAGAGGACACTAAAACTGAGGAAAGTGACCTTCTTCAGCAGGCCAATGGCAATGTCTGTGTAGAGAGTCCTTTCGTGCGCTTCATCAAGCATCAGGACACTACAAAGAGGGAACAGCAACATAACACCCATTCCAGTGACCTCTGGCTCCTTCCTCCAAAAATGTTCCATCATGCAAACTCTAGGGTGTCAAACTTGAAGCAGGCTGTTGTGCGTCTAAAACAATGATGGTCATGATGAGACATTGCAGTTACCTGTATTTCTTCAGTAAGGGATCAGCCATCATCTCTCGGACAAGCATTCCATCAGTCAGGAACTGAGAGGGAACAAGTGCAGGGGTTATTTTTGAAGTCCCGCCATGTGGCCCTGGCATCAATGTAACCTTCAATAACACAGTACAAAACACTGATGGGTTTCGCAACCTTTATGCGTGTGGCATGGGGGTCGGAGCAGTCATCAAATCGGATGGTGTAGCCGACTTCGTGACCCAGTAGGGCACCACGCTCCTCTGCCACACGATTCGCCACCTGGGACAAAAGCGAGAAACGGAGGGGGTGACGTGAGAAACTTACGCTAAGTGTCAAACCAAACTGTGAGGAAGAGTGTGCGCTATAAATGACATGCTGGCCTATATAAATAGCACTGCTCTGAAGCAGAAGCAGCCGACGTACTGAAATAGCTGCAACCCGTCGTGGCTGGGTCACCCCGATCACCTTCCCCTCGGCTGCCCATCCAGCCTCCAGCAGGTACTTTGAGGAAAAAGAGTGAGATCAGCACAGCAAGAAACACTAAACTGTTAGTCCATTAATCTAAAAATAAACACGCATGTTAGAATGTCGATCGCAGTGTAAACGTGTCGGGTCTGCCGCGCCAAGGTGACATCAGTCAACGAAAGGTCTCTAGCTGCTATAGGCGCTACAAATTTTTTGCACGCAGAATTCTCTAGAATGCTTCGGTAAGTACAGAGGAATGCTAAATAAAGCTCGTGAAACTGAATTATGCAAATATCAATTGACTCCAAGGATCCAAAACAATGCACAAAAATTAGCATGCCGTTTAAAAAGCCCTGGGCAGCTGGTAGCGCTGGAGTGCAGACCAATTAGAAGAGTTTTTTAGTAACCTGACAAAGGATGGTTCTATAGCTAGGTGACCTTCGAACACATGACTAACAACCATTGTCAGAACACACCTGCAGGCCAAAACATACGCAGTCATTCTGGGTAATGTTTCATATGCAATTCTAGTCATGCAATATGTCCCTGACAGCAGCGTACCGATAACATATTTTCCATAGAAAGAATAGAAGTGAGACAAACAAGAACAAGAGCAGAGTGAACAAATCACAGTGCTGTTGATCGCATGGCCGTCCTTTTACAGGACGCCCGCCGAAGGTCACCTCTAAAACCTGTCCTCACCTGTGGGACCTGAGTGCTCTTGCCGCTGCCCGTCTCTCCCACGATCACCACCGTCTGGTAGCTTTCGACCAAGTACAGGATGTGGTTTCTGTACTGAAATCACAAACACGCAAATACATTCTCACAATTTAAAACTTGGTAATGTTAATAGTTTTACATAATACATTATTAGGGCAAATTACCCTTCCAGCAACTGTTACTGGGGGACATGTCTGACACTGTAAGCTGCGTTGACAGCATATGGTTCCTTGGACAAAGGTATTCGCAAAATAAAAAAAAAAAACCAAAATATTTCCTTGATCAATTTTCAGCAATGGTTTCCTCCCACTCCCTTCTTCCCAAATTAAAACACAGCAAATTACCTTGAAGACCGGAAGTTTCTGCCTCTGCTTCTCTATGGACATAGAGGTGTAAGGGTTGTAAATGACAGGAGAGCCTGTGGTCTCCGTTGTCAGCTCCCTCTCCTCCGATACCCCAGGAGCTTCAGATCCTGAGGGAACAGCAACATTATTATAACAAAACGGTTACTTTACGCCAAGTCGCCGGTTTATTAGGTACATACTAATTGTACATGCCAACAAGTCATACATCATGAGACTGTGATGTGTGATATAAATGAGCCAGACTAGTGTTTCTATTAGTGTTCAATTTAACATCGAAATGGGTAAAACAAGTGACCATAGTGACTTTGAACTTGGCATTAGGCATGCTGGTTCTAACAGCAGTCGTTCTGGGCTTTTCACGCACAACCTTTTCAAGGCTTTACAGATAATGGTGCAAAAAGCAAAAAAGTACCAGTGGTCAATGACGCTGTGGGGCTAAAAAAAAAGCTTGTGGATCAGAGGGATCAAAGGAGAATGGCAAAAATTGTGCAAGCAAACAGACGGGTCACGACAAGGCAAATTACATCCAAGCTCAACATTGGTGAGCAGAACATCATCTCAGAAGACACCGTTTATCGGACTTTGTCTCAAACGGGCCACGAGGCCATTTTGGATGCCAACGACATCAGGGCAGATTGAGAAAGCGCGTCTCCGGTAAGCAAAACAGCATCAAAACTAGATTGTCGAGGAGTGGAAAAAAGAAGCCTGGTCAGATGGACACGGGTTTCTTTTGCATCATGCTGATGTAAGGATCAGAATTTAGTGCAACATGAGTCCATAGAGACATCCTGTTTGATGTCAACAAAACAGAGTGGTAGGGGTAGTGTAGGGAATGTTTTCCTGGCACACATTATGTTCCCTGACACCCAACGAAGGATGTCAGAATAGCACGGCGCATCTGAACATTACTGCTGGCCCTTCGTGGTTACAGCATGTCACAAGGCATACAGCAGCATGTTTTCACTGCTTCGGTGGCCTGCACCGCCCCCAGATCTTAACCTATCTTTGCATCTTTGGGAAGAGGTGGAAAGGACTGTTCCTGGGAAGACTGTGCAACCGTTTAATTTGCAACACCAACGTGACACAACCATTTCCGCATGATACAACAATCCTGCACAACAATTTCTGCATCTTGTAGAACAAATTCATGCTGCTCTGAAGGTCAAAAGAGGCATAAGACACTACTAGGAGTGTCTAATGAACTAGAGTACACAACTGGCCAGAAAACTAAAAACTGCTTCTCTAAAATGTTTGCAACTGTATTAAAATTAACCATGCAAGTAACATCAGATGTAAATTTTAAAATAATACATACATGTATAAAGATAAATTATAATTAATTATAATTATTAAGTTTTACCATTGAAGGCGTTCACATCAGAACAATACCTTCTCAGACAGTGAATACAGACAAAAAGACAGAAAAGACTAATGGTAGGATATGCTTACATGGCAGAAAGGCCTGTGTAGCACATTTGTAAAAGCAGCAGTACCATAATTTCAAAGTAGTCAAGGACTCTATATTATCAAAGACTGAGGAGAAGGCCATAATTCAGTCAAACCTCTTTGTACTAGACCTCAGCCACTATGTCGTGGTAGTTTTGATATAAAAATTTTGGAAATACAAATGAATATTTGTTAGATATGAGTATTACATATGTAATATACGTCAAAGTACAGTACTGTGTAAAAGTCTTAGGCACCTGTGGGAAAAATGCTATCACGCGAGGACGGTTCCAAAAATAATGCCATGAATACTTATTAATCAATAAACCTTCTAAAAAGTGCGGTAGACAAAAAAACCTCAATCTGATCAATATTTGGTGGGACCACCCTTTGCCTTTAAAACACCATCAATTCTCTTATGCAAACTTGCATGCAGTTTGAGGTGGAGGTTGGGAGGTTCTTCCAAACGTTTTGAGGAACTGGCCACAGTTCTTCTGCAGACTTTGACTGTCTCTGCATGTCCTCCCAGACTGACTTGATCATGTTGAGATGAGGGCTCTGTGGGGACCAGACCATCTGTTGCTGAAGATAGTTGTGTATGACTGAGATTGGGTGTTTGAGGTCATTCTCAGGCTGCACAATGAATTTGGCACCAACCAGAAACCTCCCTGATGGTAGATAAGAATCTACCTGAACTTCTCAACAGACACTGAAGTTGCATGACTAAGACTTTTGCACAATACTGTACCTCAACTAAATCTACAGGTAAAGAGAGGTAAACAACTGTACAGTAATTTGTGATGAAGTAGATTTTTAAATGATATACACTATCAATATTATTTTTTAAAAAGATCAAGTGGTAGTTGAAGACCACCCCGTTGTTCTGGTGCTCTATACATTACTGGGGATGAAACATCCAAGCACTTGTGGTGAAACAACTTAATTCAAAGAATTATTCATAATCATAATGAGATGGCTAACAAACTGCATATTTAAATGTGCTACACAAACCCAGTAAGACTGTAATTCATAAGCTTTCATTCACTAAGTCTAGTATAACTTGCTTTGGAAAGAGCTTGTTGAAGAATACCAGACAATAACAATCAGCCACAAACTGGGCGAGACTCAAATGACGTTGGCTCTAATCTCTGACACCGGTGCTTGAAGTGGGTCAATACCCAACAGTACCTGCACTTCTGTGTTTTGCTCTTTGGAGCACCAGGACTTTTTCTTGTGTGCCAGCACTTCTTATAAGCTCCTGGTTCTATTTTCTGCCCTCTGGGACAACCACATTCTCTCACTGAGTTGCTCTGACAGTAACAGACTGCTGTAGTACTTGGGCATTATTCTTAACAACCCTGACAGTTACCTTTCATTACCCGGGGGGGGGGGGGCACTAAGTTACACTGCAAATCAGTTCAACTTCCTACTGTTTGGCTGAAATGTGTCTTCTTTATTCAAGAATTATATTTATATGTGTATTGTGAACATCTGCTACACCTCCTAAAACCTTCAATTCATGACTGATAAAAATTGAATTTCTATCACTTATTTTCCCGTTACTGACTGATGCACATGAACAGGGGGATCATTAGGGGATCATAAAACATCAAAAGCACTCTGTAGATTTTATACAGAGATGTGGGGGGCATATTAGGCTTGTCTGAACACTCAGAGGGTCATGCTTCCGTCACATGTTTGTCACACCAGGAGATGCTGGAACGCCGGCCGAAAATAAATCGTTTCCCAAGGCGTTAAAATTCACCCTCTTGTGGTTAATCTCATTTTTGCGTTATGAAGACACACACACACACACACACACACACACACACAAAGAGAGAAACGGATTTCCACATTTGGCTCCCTACACAGCAGCTGGATACGCCAGCAACCAGCTAGTGAACCCAGTCGAAAATGTCGCCTTTCGCTCGGGGACACCGAGCAGAGGGAACACAACGACAGGGACACGTCTGGCGGACCGTAAACCCGACTTTGTTGACCCACTTTGGTCAGACAGGCTCGCTGACCGGGGACATGACTGAGACACACAGCGAGCGCGCGCACCGGCACTCTGCCTCATCGTGGTGCCCTAAACTCCTCTCCTGCTGTTCCCTTCTGAATAACATCGTACAAAATAACGCAACGCAGCGTCCCTTCACACTCCGCACTAACACTGTGATCACAGGTGGGGGCTTTTAAAGGACAAAAAAACGATACGCACTCACCGGGCTTCCAAAACTTCATGGTGGCCAGGGGCGCCGCCATCTTTGCTGCTACGTCATAATCGCAACTTTATTGACAAAACCCGCCTGTAACAGAGACAATACCGGGATCCCTTCGCCCCGCCTACAGGCTCCAGTACGTCACACTGGGCCACGTGTTAACCACACCGCCACCGCGTGGTGGGCTCATATCCCCCTGCTCACAGCTCAACCGAGGAGAAAACTAGCGTTTTAATTATAAAAACCCCAAACTCCAAATGTCAAACTCCCCAGTATGACAAATAAGATGATCGGGTAATTTTACCACTTAAAATGCCGATTCCGCTTAATACCCGTACATATGGTCTTACATTTACAGCACGGCTTATTGAAAGTGCTGGAAAAATTCACAAGACAAAAAAATACTTTTTAGTTCAATTTCGCTTGACGTTTATTTTAAATGCCACCGGACAGTTAATAAAAAGCATCTATATATACACCCTGTTTTGTCTCTGTGGGCGAGATCTTTCCTCAGACTTGGACGTCTTACCCGAGGCGTGGGAGTTTGAGGGTACGGCGCAGTATTTTTGTTCCTCCTAGGATCTGATGGAGCCACTGCTGCAGCTTATGGATCATGGCCCCTAGTGCTCCTGTCACCAATAGGACTGCCTTGTTTAGAAATTGGAAACTTGACATATGTATATGTCACTAAATATATCAAACATTTTTAAGTAAACGTGGCAGTTTTATTTTTGCATATTCTATAGGTTAGGTTTCATAATTATATTTTAAAAAATTAAAATTTGTAAATATAAATGCACATTAGCAATTAAGAGATTTTAGTACTTGTTTTTTATGTAAACATGGTATCCTGTTATCATCCGTGTGCAAATATTACAATAGGTACACAGTCCTAAGAAAAGCAGACTCAATGAAATTTTTTTTTTTAAAAATCCTCAAGCGGTTCCACCGTCATACAGAACAACATTCAAAGGCTAAATCAAACATTTATTTAAGGTATAAAAGTGTATCAACTTTTTATTATAACAACACAATGTCATGGTAAAACTACTTTTGTATGGAACTATTTCTTGTATATTACAATCATATTTAAACACAAAAAAATTAAGAAACACATTTAGATTTCAGTAATTTAAAAAAAAAAAAACCATCCGCCAGCTTATTTTCCCCTTTACAAGTTTCACTTTAAACATGCGACCTTTGACCTTGTCCAAGAATTCGAAAGTGTTCCCTCCACAGGCACGATGGGGTTAATGACACCCTCCTGCTCCTTACACACTTTGTGTGTGGGCCTGTTGAAGGTCAAGTTGGTGAGTTCCACCAGTTCCCGGCGGCTGGACAGCAGCATGACCATGTGGTCAAGCTTTGAGCGAATCCTCGAGTAGTGGTGCTGCCGCTCTTTGGTCAACCTCTGGAAGCAATTCCTCATGCTGCTCTCAGGCAGGTACTTGGCATGGGAATGTCTTCTAGCCTTGGTAGTCAGACCAGGCCCAGAACCTGAAAACTGCCCAGAAGAGGTGTTCTCTTGGGAGTGCATTTCAGAGGAGGCCATAGAGATGGCCTGCTGCTCAGAGAAGGCTAGTGTGTCTGTCTGAACCCCTCTGTCCACCAAGCTGTATTTGCCATCATGATGCCCACGGAGACTGAAAGGTGTTAAATCCATCATTGTCTTTTCCTCTATATGCTCAGAGATATCCACGGACACATCTTCCTGAAAATCACCGTCCTCCATGCAGTCTTCCATTATGATGATGTCTGAAACAGGACTGCACTTATGGTTCACATCATCAGACCCTCCTCTCTGCTCCATGGCTCCCAGTGTCCGCAACCATCTGCCCAACTTGGTGGGCTCTGACACAGACACCTGGGGGGATTTGTGGACCGGAGACTGCCGAAGCAAAGGATGATCCGAGGCGCTGGAATTTCGAGAAGCGGATGTGGCCTCAAGATCAACAGGCAAGGACTGGGCGTACAGAATACGGAACTCCTCGTCAAAGTTCTCCACGACCTGACCTGACAACTCTATCAGATTGCTGCTGTTTAGCTTCCCGTCTGTCCAGCTGAATCTAGAGACAAAAACCATTCAAATATTACAATTTTCATCGCCTAAAGTAAAAGTCGTGTATGTGCCAAATAGCACATGGATTTAAAAAGTCGAGCTTTCAGCAGAGCTGCAACTAGTTTTACTCTCCTCCTACACATATCACTCTGATAAAGAAAGTTTTTATAAGCTGAGGAAAAAAATAGTGGGAAAGGAATCGGTTTAAACATTATATTGAAGAACTGGGAAAGGAATATACTAGAAACCTCCAAAGATTCCCTAAATGTCTTCGAATTTAATCTGAGCATCAGGGTGAGCAAAACCTACTTTGACTAATTTCATAACAAAGCTGCAAGCAGTTTTGCTCAAAACATTTCACACCTGTATGATCCTGTAGCCACACGGTTTCCGTCAATCAGCATGAATCTTTCATTAACTTTCCCAACAATCTTGGATCCAGATCGCAGAAAATAGGTGGCCCCAGTGATGGTCCGCACCCGCATGTTCTTTCGAGACAAAATAAAATATAGATGTACGGAAGGCATTAAACATGCTATGAATTGATGATCGGGTTCAACAGCCACAGGTTAAGACTTCACATGTGATAAGTTCTGCTTTTACTGTGAAACCAGAATAAAAGCACAGGAGAGGGTTTCCCCTCCGCAGGTACCTGTAAGTGATCCAGGCACAAGCTCAGGCTGCTGCACATCTGCAGGAAGGAGGACACGCAGGACTGGTCCAGCAGGATGTACACAGGGACTCTGCGTTGGGAACAGGCCTCCTGCAGGTCCGCAAAGATGTCCAGGTCCGTCAGGGAGTCCGTCACTACGGCAATCACCTGCAAGAACCCACGGATCGCTGTGAGATCTGCAAGCCAGCGGGAGACAGACCCTCAGCCAGATGACCGTCTGGCCACCCACACAAGATGGACCGTATTTATTTAGACCGTAAGAAAAGGCCAACAGTGGTGTGAACCACGATGCACAATTAACAACCTTGAAAAAGCATCACCGAAACCATCATCTGCCTTCCAATTGTGCCGATGCCTCTGTGTGGTTAAGACACTCGGTAACCGTGGTGCACGGGATACAGGGGAGCGCGCGCAGGCCGTCACCTCTCTCGCGCTGCGGATCATCCTGCGCGCGGCCTCTTTGCAGCTGTAAATGCACGCGCCGTAGCTGGGCTGGAAGTGAGCGCGAGCCCGCGTGACCCCACGGAAGGAGCCGGGCGTGGGTGCGGGCCAGCCGAGCTCCAGGGCCGGAGGCTCTACGTCGGACGCCTCGGGGAAGTAGGTGAGCGAGGAGGAGCAGCTCACGGAGGCGCTGAAGGAGACCTCCGTGCCGGCCTCCTGCTCCGAGCGCACGGACGCGCACGGGGGCACCACGGCCGCGGCGCTGAGCCGTCGGACCTCGTCGTCGGAGAGGAAGCTGGGCATTCCCTCCTTCTGCAGGAAGCGCAGGTACGAGTCTCTCCCTCCCGCAACGAGCTCCTCCAGGGCGAGCCGATGGCCCTCGCTGTACACGTCCTGCGTGAGCGTGTCCATCCCGCCGGGAGCGTCGGGCGAGTCGTCCAGGCGCTGCGACAGAGCCATTGCCCGTTCGCCCGTCTTTGTGCGGCTTGTCCGACACGCCTGTGAGGCACGCAGCGCGCGTGGCCGCGCCGCCAAGTTGAGCTGACTGCACGGGCCGGAAGGCGGCCTCTGGGCTCGCGCTGGACCGCCATTGGCTCAGTTTGAATTTGGACGCAAACGAGTCGCGCGGCTCCTGACTCGCTGCCTGCCGCGTGCAAACCGCCGCCGGTCCGCAGTTAACTTCCAAAATTTCACAACGTGCTTATATATTACAAGAAGAAAGAAAAACAAACTTTGTTGTCCAGTAAATATTAAGAGGTTTATCAGAACCGACAGGCGTCAAGTGTGTTTCAAATGGAGCAAATGTTTTTTCTGTTTGGCGGACATCTTCCATGGACGAAACATGAAAACACGCAAAAAATGTGTAATTTGTTGAAATTCTTAACATTATTATGAAATATTCCGCACCCTGGCCTGGGGTGAAGGAAAGGGAAGAGGGAGAATGCAGAAAACCACAATCTTTATTACAAACTTCCTGTATTTACAGTATTAAACAGAATGATCACAAAATTCTCGTTTTCAGTCAGATTATTTACAGCGGTTAGAAAAATATTACCAGAGACATAAATAAATGTATCGTTATTTTAAAGGAAACTGTACAGTTGATTTGAGTTTAAACTAGGCATGAATAATTTTAAATATGAAAAGAATCTGAAGAACAAAAATTAATTCAAGGTATAAGATGTTGGACATGCTGCCATATAAGATATAAAAGGTATCAACACACAGGATTGTACCGATTTCCATACCAAATGTAGAATTTCTCAAAAATGTAACAAAGCCAATTAATCCTTCACGTTTCATTTCTGTCATTAAGTTCTTTTTTTCTTGCAAAAAATTGGACTCTATTTTCCTATATGGTCCTCAGTCATAATGTATGGCTGTGTAAAATATTATCCAAGTCACCTGAAAGAGAAAAATAAAGGTCAATAAACAACATATTTTAAACAGAGGCTTCCAGTTTTTATACTTTATCTTAAAATATTAATATTTTAATTATTTTTCCACCTGGAAATATGTTTAGCAAACATACTGTGTGCAGTTTTCCAACTTGCAACATGATCAATTGTTCCTTTAGTTTTAACTTTCTGTATATTCAAAACAAAAAAAAATTAAAAAACAACAATTGCACAGCTGCATTGAACAAATGTATTTGTCTCTGGAGAAAAGCATCTGCAAACTGAATGAATGTAAACGTAAGAATGTACGTGCACCCGGAAGAATGTGCACGTGCACTGGGTCCACGCTTGAGAAACACAGTTAGGACAGGAAGACCCCAAAGTCACGTTCACCATTAAGTCACAATCAATAAAAACTAAACAACACAAACATCCCTCTGAGGATCATTCAGCCTAACTTCTGAGACAAAGACACCTCCATCCTTTCTTCATTAGTAACTGCTGTACAGTAGTGCATCCCCGCAGCGTGGGTCATGAGCCTGGGTACATTTCTATTTAATAACTTCAAAATACGCTGCATGGCCAAAAGTATGTGGACACACAAACACCAGTCCCATATGTGCTTGTTGAACATTTAATTTCAAAACCATGGGCATTAATATGGAGTTGCCCCCTTTGCCACTTTAACAACCTCCCTTCTTCTGGGAAGGCTTTCCGCTAGATTTTGGAACGAGTGCAGGGATTTGCTCCCGTTCAGACACAAGAGCCGCTAGTCCGGCAGTGCTGTTGGGCGATGGTGTGTGACTCATTCGGCTTTCCAATTTATTCCAGAGGTGTTTGATGTGGTTCAGTCAAGTTCTTCCAAACCAGATCATTTCTTTATGGACCTCACTTTATGCACAGGGACATTATCATGGTGAAACAGAAAAGGACATCCCTCCCCAAACTGCTGCCACAATGTTGGAAGCACACAATTCTCTAGAATGTCATTGTATGCTGTAGCATGAAGATTTCCCTTCGCTGGAATTGAGGCCAATGGAAAAACAGCATCAGACCATTATTCCTCCACCACCAAACTTGATAGTTGGCACTATGCATACAGGCAGGTAGTGTTCTCCCAGCATCCTCCAAAGCCACATTCATCCGTCAGATTGCCAGATGGTGAAGTGTGATTCATCACTCTAGAGAACATGTTTCTACTGCTCCAGAGTCCGATGGTGGTGTGCTTTACATCACTCCTGCTGACATTTGACATTGCGTACGATGATCTTAGGCTTGTGTGCAGCTGCTCAGCCACAGAAACGCAATTGACAAAGCTCACAATGAACAGTTGTTGTGCTGACGTTGCTCCCAGAGGCAGTTTGGAATTCGGGAGCGAGTGCTGCAACCGAGGACAAACCATTTTTACGTGCAACACGCTTCAGAGACGCTCAGAGGTCTCGTTCTGTGCGCTCGTGTGGCCGACCACCGCGCGGTTGAGCCGTTGTCACCCCCATAGCTGCTCTGCTTCACGAAAACAGAACTAACGGTTGACCAAGGCAGGTATTTGATGAACGTACAGTAAAACTCATTAAATGACTGAAAACAATAACTATGCCATCTGCACAACCTCCCATTCAATGCTGTTCTTCACAAATGAACATGCGGCGTTCATCAGCTTTTGGCCACTTTCAAGGGTCTTTATTATCTACAATAAATAAAGGCTTAAATAACAAAATATATTAAATATAGCCCTTGATATAACTTATAAAATCTTGAACGTAGCTATAGTAAAAACACTTAAAACTTTAAAACTTTTTTTAGATTTCAAGCTACGTTAAAATAATTTTTTGTTAATTAATATTTAATATTTTTTAGCACGAGGAGCCAGTGTACAGTAATACTTAAATGCATACAATCCATGTTGATTTTTACAATAATCAAATAAATGTCATGGTACCAAGAATAAAGCAAAAGATGTCATGAAGCCCTCTTTGGTTAGCTCCCATGGTCCTCCATATTCTTCCTCATCTATCTGCTGGAAATGACTGAAGTAGAGGTACGGGACACCTGCATTAACAGTGCAGAATCTGGGGAAGGAAACAAACATTTTTCTTTTGATTGACAATACCTTTTCCCAAGACACTTGAATATTGACTCACCCAAAATTAAACTAACCCACTCCTACAAACTAAAACCTTGGCCCAGTAAAGTTTAGGGTACCATTTTAAATCTTCTGCCTTGCCTGCACGGCTACGAAAGGTTCAGCCACCAGTTATTTAATCATAATTTTATCATAAGTATTTATAATTCAGAACATACTAAAATGGAGGCTTTCTACTAATTTCTGGAACAAGTAAACTGTAGACAGTGAAGTCGCTGGTTATAGGATTCCTAAAATGATCTACAAGGGATGCTGCTTCAACAAATACATTTGAATGTACACTGTCTTCTAGACACTTTATAGAGTAGCTAAATGGCCCATAGCTCATAGCTCAACTCTGTGGACTGCAGCTGTCCAGATGTTTAGTTGGTGGTCCTGCTCAATATGCTGCTGTCCAACTTTTAAGCACAGTAACTCATTAAACATGCTCTTCTCCCTTCCAGCTCCCCTGCGGTGAACTTCACTGGGCTAAGAGCCAGAAGCCTTCACCACTTACACCACTGAAGATCCCCTGCTGACTAGCCAGACAGCATCGGGGGACCACCTATCTGCTCCAGAAACTGTTTAGAAAATACTTTAACATCTTCTCCAGCTGTGCTCAGCAGCCATGGACAGTCAAATGGCCGTGGGTTTTTCTTTGCTTTAAATATTTCATTGCAATAGTTTTTTTTTCCCCCCAATTTTGAATAATTTTGAATTATTATTGTTTCAAAGCTGCTTGTTGCATGTGCCACTGTACTTATGCATATGATAAACACTCAGACATGTTGGGAAGGAAACCATCAAAATGACTGGACTGATCTGAACTGATCAGAAACAAAACAAAGTCTTTTATAAATACGGTGTCTTAGATTTATATACAACCTAGATTCGCATTTTGGATAGTCAACAGCTGCTCCAAAAGCCTTAAAGTATTTTTTTTTAATGTCACCAACTTCATCTATTTACATTTAGCACCACTGCTATTTCACATTCTACAGCCCCATTACTTAAAAACATATATACACATTCATGTAAATAATTACTATGTGTATCGCATTTATTATAGTTTATTTATTGTTACTTTAAAACTCACTCCGTTAGTGTTCTCCTATGATAAATGAAAATTAAGGAGCCCTCAAAATGCCCATTCCTTTTACCAGAAACAAATGATTGATCAGTTGGTCCCCTACAACTGACTTTCAATTTTATCCATTCATAGAGCTGGATATTCTCACTTGAGCAGTTTGAGTTACTGCTTCCTTAACTATTACATAATCAACTGCCCCAAATTTAATTATTTAATGTAACATTTGAAATGTTCATGTTAACCTTTATGCTAGCTGGAGGACAGCCAGGCAATACAGGATAATAGTTTGGCATATTTGCCCGTTTATGACCTGGGTCGAAATTTCCCACCCTCAACATGTCACCGGAGAGGTTATAACTGAATTTTCACTTTACCTGCAATGTTACAGCAGCACCACTTCCAGAAGAAATGCCTACAAAGAGTTCTATTCGCAGTCCACACAGAAAACTAGCTGAAGGATACTTACATGGCTATCCCCAGAAATCCTGTCAGTGGCACAACTCCCAGAATCGCCCCGACAATAACAGCAATAATTTGTCGGAACCAATATATCACGTCCAAAAATTCCTCCTGCAATACATGGAAATGCAATTTATCAGTCTTAAATATTAAAGATATACTCAAATACAAGATTAAATCCTCAAACATTTCATTTTTACTACTATTATTGTTTACACCGTGTCATGGTGGGTACGGACACAAAGCACCATGTACAGAAAACCCTGAGGCAAAACGGTCCTGCTGTACCCTGGTGTTCAACACTCAACATGCACAAAATGTACCAGCAGGTGGGACAGTGGTTAAGTGGTGGGCCTGGTTGTTGGTTCACACCCCACACTGTCCTACTGCTGTATTATCCTTGAGGTCGCAAACATTAAGTTATGCAATACGACGGTCCAAAAATTCACTCACTAGTTTTAACTTTTTTATACGACTTTTAAGTTGTAGGAGACCCCACCAACAGGTGCTCCCCTCGCGACAGGTGAACATACAACCTCCTCAGGAGTTCTTTAACCACCGCCATCGGGTTCATATCGTTACCCAGAAGCTGAAAAGAAGTTTTTAAGCAAGTCAAAAGGTGCCCATAATCCAACCTTATCGTCCCACGTGGCTTTGGCGTGGAGCGCCCTGCCCCACACGGACTGCTTCGCGTCCCCATTGGCAACAGCAGCTGCCTTCCGTTTTGAGCCGCTCATCGTCCTCCAGAACCTCACCTAACACGCCAGCTTGTACCTGTTTGAACGGTTCCGATTTCTTTGAAACAACGACTACAACTATTTCAGGTAAAACTGTGCGGCATGCGCTCGGTTTCGTCCCTAAGATGCTGACTTTACGGACGCCGTGTAACGCATTCTGTGCGTAAAAAGTTACGCCGATTGGCGAGCAGCCAGTCCCCAGCTCTACCTCAGCCCGACACCGGTACCAACCGCGAAGATCGCCTCGGTCCACAGTCGACGCATGCGCCCCGGAGACCGGACTCCGACAGCCAATCAAACAGCACGTAGTTCACGCACTGAGCCAATAGGAAGTGTCCGAGTACAAGCCTAGTATGGGTTCAGTCAAGACTTCCATAAACAAGACCCCCGTGGAGTCGTAGAAACGGGTGATCTGAACGTCAGAACGTGGCTAAACACACAATAAAATAAAACTGGCATTTGTGACGTAAAATACCGTATGTATCAGTGTACTTGATTTCGGTTTGTTTTAATTTTTCTGCGTAACAGAGTAAAAGACGAAACGTTCGTTACTAAGTCTGTCCTTCAAACTCTATACTCACATCTACTTATTCTCAAATTCCACGTAAACTTTTTAATTAAAATAGTTACGTTATTCAAATTATTAAAATTTTATCTGAACTATGATTGGAAAAAGTAGCAACGATTTGCTAGTCGGACTGTAGATAAAGTTGTCAAGTTTCATTTATTTTAATGAATGAATGAATGAATGAATGAATGACAACACAGCCATGCCAGGGAAACAGGGTTGGTTACTAACTTACACGAGGATGTAATTTCGGAGGAGAGAAAGGTCATATGACCATAACAGCTCAACCAGCAGCATCACCTCAACCCCACAACACCGGCGGATCTTTAAACCTACAGTCTGTATAATATTCATAACCATATACTTCTGTCCACGTCACCACGGTTTTATTTTGACTTTTCCTGGTCTGTCCAGGATGTGTCATTTCTGACTTCGTTCCTGCTACAGCAATAGTATCCGTATAATATCGACAGCGCATGAAAAAAATCTTTTAAGAACTTTTACAATTTTGACGCGTGCATTGTAACACTGGTATAGTAGTGCACACATTGCTATTTAGGTACTCGACATATGTACCAAACTGAACAGGACGTCACTCCCTGGTCATATTGGCATTTGTAACGCGTTTGAACATGTCGACATAATAAATGCGTACCGAGACACCTGAGAATAAATTAAAATGACACGTGCACTAAAAACACTGTTTTACAACAGTCTACAGCAGCATGGATGTGTAAATACATGAGGGCGAATCGTGATGCGCTCGGCATACCCCTCACCTTTCGCTGGCGGAACTTGGATCCCAGTCCCCCTGCTGAGATTTAGCACGGCATCGTTCTCCTAAGTTTTCGCAGAGTTAAGAGTATATTGAGTTTCCTTTTGCCTTCACGGTTTCCCCGGGCCACGTCGCATGCAACAAGTTTTATACTGAGCAAAGCCCGACCCCAGCATATCTGGACCACTCGCTGGCAGGATAGTACGATGCACGACGGGTGGTTGCTGCGGCTCATCTCTCTTTTGCGGCACAAATGTTTATTGTGTGACATTTGTTTAGGCGTCACGCGATGACGGTTGCACGCTGTGCACAAAGTGATGGGAGCCGAGCGAAGGGCAGGTGTCGGGCAGCAAGGTAGCGAGCGAGACAACGGTGCGGGTAAATAACGGCGAGAGGCGGACGTCCGCGGCGCCGCTCAACAATGGAGCCCTGTGTGGCCGGACTGGGTGGCTAATTATCATACCGCCTGCTCATTCGCTCTAACTTCTGGACACCGAATCACACATGTAACGGCTCCTTTTTCAAACATACTACAAAGATGGGCTCCTTTTTTATGCCTTTGGAACAAACTTTCCGCCAACCGAGCCGAGCCGAATCGAGCCGGCTCTCGCGACGGGGGAGCCAGCGCGCGCCGACCCGAGGGTTCCGCCGACGGGTGACGCTCTGGATCACGTGCTCGCGCACTGGGTACGTACGTAGTATTTTCTTTTGCCTTCTCTTTCTGCTCGCACCGATTCGTAATAAACAAGACGTTTCGGCCGCCGTTACACCTTGCTGCGGCGCTCGCGGCGGGCTTTCTCCCCACGCACGAGACGATTCGCTAGAGAGGGTCCTCCCCCTCGTCGCAACTGGCACCAAGTAGAGCCCGAATATCCTTATTTATTTATATCGCTATAAAGCTAGCTATTTATTGTGGACCGTTCTCATCCCCCGACCGCGCGGATCAGGCGCGAGGTAAGTTCTCTTTCAATATTTAATGTCTCCAGCGCGCTGCTGTGGAGTTTCATCTTTATAAAGTTGCGTTAACGTCCCCTTTGCTGTGCAGCGCAGGGCAGTTTTAGCTCGCTGGCTACATGAAGTCGCCTGTTTAAAATGGCGACACTAGGTGCGGAGGGGGGGCGCGTAGTGAATATTATTATTATTATTATTTCTTTTGAGGGGGGGTGTCTTCCCAGGCCCCCTTTGTGGACACTGTCATCCGCGGGCTCGCGGCCGCCGACGGTTAACTCCGCGAGCGAGGGGAGCTCGAGCGCAAAAGAAGGAAAAGAGAGAGAGAGAGCGAGCGAGAGAGAGAGAGAGAGAAGAGGTCGGCACGCGCCACTTCTTCACCTCCTTTTCCCCTCCGTTTGGCCGAATTCGCCACTTTTCGGGGCTTCGAGCCCCTCGCTGCCGCGTCCCTGTCCGCCGTCGGCGCCCGGGGACCGTGGCTGCTCGTGCCCGCTCGAGGTGTGGAGCGCATGGGGTCACCGGAGAAGTGTTGAGTTTTCCACCCAGAAGCAGCTATGAGTAATTTTAGTAAAAAGAAAAACTTTGAGTTGACACTGCACCGAGGGGGCCGTGGAAGCCCGCAAAGACGGCCGCTCCTCATCCTCCACTGTTTCAAACACCGAAAGGTGTGTGTTTGGTGGGACCAGGAGTGACCCTGTCCAATGGCAGGATGCTGAGGAGTCTCTCACACTGCTGTATGTGAATCTTGTCTTTCTCCGACTCCTGGCCTTGACAGCCTGTCTTTTCACCTCAGACCGGCCTTTATTCGTAATTTTGGGGCTAAATCGTGAATCGGCAGTAGCCCACCTGTGAACGCGCACAAGAGCAGAAGTGTCCGAGTGTTTGTAAGCCATGTTTGGGGTCCTCTGTGTGCTTTCCCTCTCTTCGTAGACCAGGTTGACGTTGTCATCTTTGACGCCACCTTCCAAAAGCGGACGGCACGGTTCTCGGTCTCGCCGCGGCAAAACTGTCGGAAACTTCGACGCACAGGTGGTTGTGTGTCTCCTATAAGCACACGTTCGCCATGGAGTTCCTCCGTGCTCTAGTGCCATTTTGTAAAGCAAAAGCATCTTTGCACGTGATGCTCCTAAGGTGCACGGTCTGCGCTCCGTTCGCGAGTCGGCGTACGGCGGCCTATCCGGCGCGTGCCGTCCTGCCCGCATTAACAGCGTCGAAATCGGGTCCATCGGCAGGGTCGCTCAAGTCTGTCGTCTTCGGCTTTCCGGATGTTTAGGAATTACACTACTCGCATCTCGTCGGTTTTTTAAACCAAGCGTGCGACCGCTGTAAATGCAAGCGAGCATGTTGTATTTTTGTACATTTTGCCTTGATGGATTAGAATGTTGTCCTTTTTGGTGGGCTGGGTTATACTGTGGCGGCAGTGTAGAATGTTGGCTTAAATTAACTTTACACTGTTGTTGTCACAGAGGGCTTTTTTTGGTTTATCTATTTACAGTATTCTGCACTTTCCATTTAACTTTGCCATCTGAACACTTGTGACGTGTGTGTGTGTGTGTGTGTGTGTTGGTACGGAAGGTGCAGGCGAATCAGATTCCTTAAGTTGTGTCGTGAGAGTAGTGCGCATGCAAAGGGGTTTCTGCGTACTACACCCTTCACGCGGCGCTTGTCCGTGTTCCTCTTTCACGTCAAATCACTTTCCGTTAGATTAATTACGCATCATACAGCGTTTCAAGCCACCCTCGTGAGGGAAAAACCCAGAAGGAATCGGTGAAAAGCAGCGGCGGGAGCGCGCAAACCCGTGAAAGAGCGAGTGTGTGCCGAGGCGCTGGGGTCGGCGCTGCCGTGACTGGCATTGTGGCGACTCGCCGGTTAGGAGGCTACCGTGTCAGCCATTTTAACTCGGACAGCACGCTCGTGCTCACCCTTTCCTCTCCCCCTTTTCTTTTTCACTTTTGGCTCCAACGTATGAAATCCTACCTTCGGAGCGCTGCGATGTTTTAAAAAATGTCGCTTGTTGTTTTAGTAAAGACCTACGCACAATATCAAGTAAATGTAAAATGAACATTTTGGTCAACGTCGATGAATAAATTAATGGGGAAGCAATAAAGCCATTCAGTCCTGACTGTTTTAAGGGTGCTGTAAGAATGTCAGGAGGATCAGTACGAAAACGCTGTTGCTGTGGCCTGGGGATCCCTGTGTGTTTTGTAAAGTATAAACACACAGGTTTGCCTTTAGCCCCAGTCAAAGCAAAGAAAGAATAAATAATCGTAAATAAAAACCTCAGTCGAGCCAATAAGTTACGCAAACGGGGAATGCGAGGCAGTGCTGTGAGCCGGCGAGGAAGGGGCCACACCTCACAGACAGATATACGTCGAGAGGCTCGGAAACAGGAGCGGGGCCTGGACACGCGTCACCGCTCGCGGGGGAGTGACGAGAAGCGAGGTGCCCAGAGCCGGGAACTTGGTGGTATATCGGCAACTGCCTCTACGTGCGAGAAGCAGGCTGTGCGTGTGTGTGTGTGTGTGTGTGTGTGTGTGTGAGTGTGTGTGAGAGAGTGGGGTGGGGGTGGTTGCCATGGGGACCGTAACACATCAGTAGCGCTGCCGACCTGTCTCCCCGTGGACTGGGCCGAACTTGGAGAGGGAGAGGGGAGTGGGCTGGGGGGAGGGGCGCGAAGGTAAACCATTTGGAATGGAGCCTGTGTATGCAGACAGACATGAAGACAGCGAAATACTGTGTTTCTCCATCACGGGGGCCTACGTTTAAGTCATGGCTAGGGGTGAAAAGCATGGTTTAATTTAAAAGCAAATTTTCCCCAAACTGGGGAAAGTTAAGAAGCAGCCATTACTTGCATCATACCAAAAAGTGTCATCACTACCATGGTGAAATGGTGTTTACTTTCCTCTAAAGCTCATTCACGTGTTGATGTTTCAGCTGAACAGAAAATAAGACACAAGTCAGCCGTAGCTGTGTGTTGCACTGATGATTATTATTATTATTTATTACTTTGCATTAAATGAAGGTATGTATTTGAGGTGGCTCTGCCATGTTGTAATGATGTGACCCAGAGATCCTCCCGCCCAGGACAGCGGACAAGGCGTATGAGCAGTAGCCTGGTGCAGGCTGACCACAAGCACTTTGGTTCGGAGAGGAAAATTCCAGAAGCTTTGGAGTTAGCCGAGGAGGAGGGAGGGAGGGAGGGAGGGAGGGGAAGGGAGGGGTGTCGAGCCGAGGGAGTGACTGTGTATGCTGGGGGGGCAATGGGGTAGAAAATTCCTCTCCGAAATGCGGCGCCGCTTCCTCTGCAGTTATTCACACCCCCCCTGTCCGTTTGCGCCCCCACCTCCCAGCCCTGCTGCCTGGCCCCCGCAAACACTGCCGTCTTGCGGACCCTGGTCCTCCCCGCAAGCCTTTGTGTGGGTCATGTGACCTGTGCGTCTTGGCAGGGTTGTGCCCCCTCATGCAGAACTGAGGGCCGGTGGGGCAGTAAGGCCGGCTTTAGGGCAATTCTTTCTGCTGTGGAACATTTTGTTCCGTCTTTCTGTCTCCACCTCGCTTAACCGCTTCTGTGCCGTGGGCCACGCTCGGCTTCGGTGGCGTGGAGCAGCGGTCAGCGGGACAAGCCTGTGGCTCCGCAGCTCACGGCCAGCACTGTGGATAGGTTGCTTCTTTTGTACCTCTGGAGGCACTCGACTGGCATTGCTTCAGGAAACTACAGTGCTGCCTCCCGTACATATAAAATAAATACTAGACGGTACAGGAGGCCATAAATAAACGTGGTAACGTTTATAAATATGATCAATGCAGTATTGGTATTTGAGCCTGCTGTCCTGTTAGAACATTCCTGAGCTTCTCGAGAAAAAGCAACCGTGACATGAAACCCGGGAGTCATCAGGGATCATCTTTACCGAGGGTCAGCCGCTGTGACCCTCAAGACCAAACCCAACCGGCAGTTTAGTGTTTCTCTGACCGAGAAACCGAGGGTCCGTTATGAAGCTCGTGGACACGTTTTAAATCTGTGACCCTGTTTGGTTCATAGAATATTCCTCGTGAAGAACCACATGTAGGGTTTTTTTTTTTTTTTTTTGGCTAGTGATACTGGTGTATTAGATAAGTGCTGAATGACACTTTGGAAATCCATCATCATCATTATTAGTGGCAGCTGATGGTACGAATGTTGTCTTCTTTTCTTACATTATATCATGTTGTGAAACTTTTGCCATATAGAGGTGGAATTCACAAGGTGTTGGATCTGAATTCTATTGTGTACCTTACAAATGTTTACAGAAAATCCCCACTTGATGTGTAGCAAAGAAACAAAAACATCTCAGATTAACACTGGTTATAGAGTGTGTTTCAGTGATAATTTTAACTTGAATAATCTCGGTTTTTTGAGTGAATTATTTCTGCTTCAACTTTACATGTGACGTTTGGATCGTAAGCTTGCAGTGTGTTGTCTGAAACCTTGAATTTATTTCTCTTGTCTTATTTCTAAGATGTCTAAGATTTGTTTGAGCTGGTAATTGTAGTGATATAGCCTTCTGAAAGCATACATCTAAATCCGCAGTAGTCATCACCGTAAAATTGGGTAAAACATCCTCAAATCCAAATATGTGTAATTTTCTCCAAGAGGTCCATATTCTTCAGTGTCAGTGCCTGGTTGTTGTGCAGCAACAGACCACTGAGGGAAACATTTGTCAGTAAGGACCCTATAAAGCTGGATTTCCACTTAAATCTGGCCACAAAAAGAAGCCCCAAGTGCAATTGAAGCACAGTTTGGCAGAATGAAACTGCCTGTTTGATTCGTTGGCTTCTGAAGAAGCTTCATGCTAGATTCACTCACGTTTTGTGCCAGCTTCCCAGCATGTTGTGGTCACTTTTATTACATCCCCTTTCTGCAGTGATAGCAGCAGTTCCAGTGGTCTTGAACTTCGATGATTTTTTTTTTTTTTTTTTTTTTTTTTTTTTTTAAACCTAGATTTTCACTCGGGGTCATTGTNCCAGTGGTCTTGAACTTCGATGATTTTTTTTTTTTTTTTTTTTTTTTTTTTTTGTAAACCTAGCATTTCACTCGAGGTCATTGTAGAAATCACTTTGACATTAGCCAGGGCAGTAAATGAAACACATCATTTATGGTCCATAATGAATAAGAATGTAAGTACGTACAGTCGTCCCTCGATGTTCGCCATCGATAATTTAATGGGAATTTTTTGGAGATTTGCGGCGTACTGCGAAAGATTGCGGACGACGTGCGTATGTAAAGAAAATTGAAAAAAATTAGTAAGTCATAAATGCATCAAATATATGTATTATTAATCTATTTTATCATTTACTACCATACATACATACAGAAATGTATTATAAATACAGAAAAGGGTTAGAGGAGCCTAGAGTTATTCACGATTTTTGGCATTCGTGGGGGTCTTGCGCCCCTAACCCCAGCGATTATCGAGGGAAGACTGTGTGTGTGTGTGTGTGTGTGTGTGTGTAATGCGCCTACAAACAGATTATGGCACGCGTGAAGCTATGCGTGATGTGCCGTTTCGTGTGCTGCGTGGTGCATCTTTGCCGCACGTTATTGGGCAGGAAGCCTGAAGTCGACCTTTAAATCCCCTAAGGTGGGATTTGGTTACTTTTGAGACTGATACTCGTTTCCAGTTCACACCTGTAAATGTGACAGAAGACTAACACTGGTCTAAACCTTTGCCTGAGGTGGAAAATTCATTAACACTTGCAGAAGATCAGAGCTTATTCTTGGTGGACTTGTGGGAGAAGCAAAGGTGCACAGTTCAAGCTAGACAAAGGGGACCTGGGCTCCATACATTCGTGTCACAGCAGCCTCCCTTGGAGAGGTTAATGTCGCCCAGATTAAATGTAGCATGACCTTTCAGCTGGCAGAACGAATGAATGTGTTTGGATGTGGTGAACTGGGATTAGAGGGTAAGATGGCGCTGACCTAGATTTTTGGCAGGAAGGCGGCCGTGAAGCAGTAAATAGCGTCATGGCCAGCCTGCCCTTTCTCAGGGGTAGTTTCCTCCTTTGTTTATAGGCGGCAACCGCGGCACGCATACGCATGCGAAAGCGTGACGTCAAGCCGTCCACTTGCCTTTGACGGAGTCCTTTATTTATGGCGGAACTGCCCCTTTTGGCTAGAAGAATGGCATAGAGGGGGTAGAAGGAATGATGGACGATTAGCTGAGCTGTAGGGCACAAACACAAAGATTAGAGTATGAAGGTGAACACGATTGGCAGTTTGAAACTCCCAACCCATAATTCCTTTGTAGACGTTCTGCTGAGAAGTAGGAAGCCATGGTGTGCTGGAATGGGACTGCACCTCCCAAGAGGTGTGTCTTTGCGAAGAAAGACGATGGAATTCTGGTAAGAGACCGAGTGCCACCCCACTCCCTCCGCGGCCCACGTTTCAGAGACGCGGTGTATGACGTGTGCAACGTCGAGGATGTCATTGGTGGCCTGACTAACACCTTATTGTTTTCAGGGTTCGAAAGCATGTTCCTGACATTAGGGTAAAGGGCAGCATTTTTGGGGACGGTGGTAAAGCGCAACGGCTGGCTTATACAAAAAAAAGGTTAAAGAACAGTATTGTAAACAAACTAGGATATAAAATAATATCGCATTATGCAGAGTAAGACGTGTCAGTGTAATCTTAAAATATCCAGTGATCACGGTTCGGGTCACACTCTTCGAACAACAAGTGCCTTATTGAGTCAGACCAAAGCACTAATTCTCGAGAATGTGGTGGGTTGAACTCGGCTGTGCAACATGGAACTTGTGAGTCAAGTTCTCACACATTCTGAAATGTCGCTGAAATATAATGACCGTGAAATAAGATTTTTAAAAACTGTCAGTAAGGAAACCTTCAATGTGTTTAAATGGCAGTAGAAACGCGTGCCGTTTCTATACCGTTCATTTTAGTTAAATCTACGTGCAGTTTTCCATATGCAAACGTAGAGGGTCTTTCCACGTCACGTCACCGGGACTCGACACCACCTGTCGCAGATCTGAGCCGCAGCGCCAGATGGAACGCTGTGATGTCAAAGGTGCTGCCAAGCATGTTTTTTTTTTTTTTTTTTTTTTTTGCTGAAAATATTAAATGGTAGCGCTTAAAAATTAGAATAAACTTATCTTCATTCCAGCTTTTATATAAACGTCAGGGTTGAGGCTGGATCGAGTTTTGGTTCAACTAGCAATAAATGTTCAAAAAGCAAAACGCCTAAATCAAGCTTCTAAGCTCTAGAAGTGTAACATATTTAAACACTCGTTCTTGTCCTTTTTAATCATTTTACAGAACAAATTAACGTGCAGAACAGTGAAAAATTTGTGTTATCGGGTAATGTTCGGATTTGTTTTTTCCAACTATGAAACGAGATTTGTCCACTGGATGGTGCTGTTTTATACAACTAATTTGTAAGGAAGAATGTGGGGTTTTTTTGGTACATAAAAGTGAACATTACTGTTATAGTGGTATATCACAGATACACTTCTGTTTCGGAGCGTCGTGTTTATACTTTATAGGTAAATAAATGCCACTGAGTCAAAGTCAACTTTTGTTAACTATGTACGTGGTTTCCGTCGTAACGGAGGGTACAGAAGTGGTTTCCCGTCACACGTCTTTGGACTGTAGCAGGAAACCCACACAAAAGCTGAGCGACCGTGCCAACTCCACACCACCAAAGCTGGATTCACACGTGTCTAAACACCGCCGAGCACAGCTACCCCCACTCTACCAGGCCACCTGTTTGTACTTTTTTAAGTATAAATTTTGAATTTGTACATATGTATGAACCCTAATATAGAGCGGACATGGTGTCATAGCCTCCTCTCCTCAAGTGACTTGGCATGAAATGACATTCAAACAATAGTTTTCATTCATGCTTTAAAACGTATTTCGCCTTATTTTACATGCTAATGAACAGCTTAGGAAAATGCAGCATAATAATTATTCCTTTTTTTTCTTTAGGTTTCCTCTTGCTGCTAGAAACAGGCCTGCAGAGTGGAGGAGGTCCGCCAACGGACACAGAGACACTAAGGGCCATGTGTGAACACTACTCCCTCTCGATGGCTGCCACTCCCTGACACCGAAAATACCAGCCGCACACTGTCATAATTGTGAAAGGAATTTTTTTTCCTGTTGTTCGATTCCCTCCCTGCTAAAGCGATGGCTAGCAAAAGGAAATCCACGATCCCTTGCATGATTCCACTGAAAACGATGCACGTGCAGGATGACCGAGAGCAGGAGGAAAGCCTGGCAGACTGTAAAGCATCGCGTTCAGCCGCCTTTCTCTCTGGAGAGGGTAAATGTGGACAGAGCTCCCAGGAGGTCAGCGAGACCTCTGGGTCTGTAGGTGGAAGTGCACAGCGGGAAGGAGGAGCATACACGTGTCGACCGTGCAGTTTTGAATCCCATGACCTAAACCTGTTCCTGGACCACGTGTACAGCAGCCATGCCGGCTTCCGGGCCGAGCCCAGCTTTATTTGCGTGGACTGTGGAGTGTCCACTACGAAGTTTGAAGGCTTGGCGCTGCATAACGCTCACACCCACCCCAGCACTGTAAACACTACACTTCAGGTGAGGAAGAGAGACCGGAGGATTATAGTGGAGCAGAACCTGGTCACAACCGAGGGATCCAAAGAGTCCGAAATCTCCATCACCAAGACGCCCATCATGAAGATGCTGAAGGGCAAGTCGGAGCCCAAGAGGATTGTGGTGTCCCATGTCACTGATGATTTGGACACTCTCTGCAGTAAAGAGGCTGAGAAGTTGGACCCCCCTGCCGTAACACACGTTCCCACCATAGTGCACAACGGAGCGGCCAATAAAAGTGCTCTCCCAACAGCCTTGCAAGTTGTCAACGGCTCCGGCGCTCTACCTATGTTGAAAACAGCCATCACGCAGGTGGTGTCTGTGGTGCAGAACCGGGCGGTTCACCAGCAGTCAGCCCCCACGACAGCATCTTCATCGACGTTGTCATCGTCGTCGTCTTCTCCTTCTTCTTCTTCCTCGTCCTCCACCACCTCCTCCACGGGGTCCAGGAACCTGCCGAAGGTGATGATCCCTCTGAGCAGCATCCCCACCTACAACGCTGCAATGGACAGCAGCAGCTTCTTGAAGACGTCCTTCAGTAAGTTCCCGTACCCAACCAAGGCTGAGCTGTGCTACCTCACCGTGGTCACAAAGTACCCCGAGGAGCAGATCAAGATCTGGTTCACGGCCCAGCGGTTGAAGCAGGGGATCAGCTGGTCTCCGGAGGAAATCGAAGATGCGCGCAGGAAGATGTTTAACACCATCATCCAGACGGCCCCCCCAGTTCCCCAGCAGCCACAACAGCGCCACTCTCACCACAATCCTGCCCAGCATACAATCACCGTCCTGCCGGCTTCCCTAGGCCCTAGCAACATCCCCCACATTCTTCAGGGCAGCCTGGTGGGCCAAGGTGGGGTGATCGTCACCCAGCCAATGGTGGCCAATGGCATCCAGGTCAGCAGTGCCCCCGTGGCCCTGGCTGTCACCCCAAAGCCACAGGTGGCGGCCAAGCCAGTGATGCAAGCTAAACCTACGGCCGCACTGGTTGCAGATAAAGGAGCGGCCAAGGATGCCGTAAGCAGCAGCAACAGCGTTATCATGAGCAGTAGCAGTACAGCGAGCAGCGTGGGTGGCGGCGGCAGCAGCAGCGCAAGCAACACGGCTACCGTTGGCAGCACTGCCGGCGGCACCAGCGCCGCTGCTAGCGGCGGCGCTAGTGTCGGCACTACCAGCAGCACCAAAACCACTACCACCAGCACTATAAGCCACACCAGTGTGATTAACATTGGCAGTGGAAACGGCAAAGTCAGCAACCACGGCACCAGCAATAGTAATAACGGCAACAGCAAGGATAACAAAAGCAGCAACGACGACGGTGTCGGCAGCAGCGGCGAAGAAAAGACGGCCGACGCGTTGCCGCCTGTGGTCAGCGCTACCCACAGCTCCCGCACCCTGCCCAACAGCTTCCTGGACCCCAGCTTTTACAAGAACAAGAAGTCACAGGAGCAGCTGAGCGCCCTCAAGCAGAGCTTCATCCGCTGCCAGTTCCCAAGTCAAGAGGAGGTAGAGCGGCTCACCAAAATAACGGGCTTGACGGTCCGAGAGGTGCGCAAGTGGTTCAGCGACCGGCGCTACCACTACCGCAACCTGAAGGGCTCGCGGTCCAGTTCAGGAGGCCTGTTCAGCGGGAACTCCCTGCTGGACTTCACGGAGAGCCCCGTCTCCGCAGACACACCTAAGTCCCAGCAGTCCTCCAACAGTCCGCAGCAGCAGAGCTCCCCTCCAACCCCTCACCCGCGTCGCGTCTCTCGGCAGCAAACCCCAGATTTCACCGCCATCCGTTACAAGGAGAGGGACCCTCACCAGGTGCGGGCCCTGGAGGCCAGCTTCTCCCAGAATCCCATGCCCTCTGGCGAGGAAGTGGACAGGCTGCGCACCGAGACCAAGATGACGCGGCGCGAGATCGACGGCTGGTTCTCCGAGCGGCGGAAGAAAGTGGCGGCCGAGAAGAAGAAGGAGGAAGCGGAGAAGGCGGAGAAGGAGGAGGACGGAGAGGACGTCAAAGAGGAGGTCAAAGAGGAGAAGGAGGAGTCTTCACAGGAAGACGCATCAGGGCAGCAGCAAACCAAGGACGAGAAACAAAAGGACGACGCGTCAGGCTCCGAGCTCAAAGTGAATCCCATAAAGATTAACCTGAAAATGCTCAAGGTGACAGAGTCCAACAGCAAGCCTGAGGCAGAGGCCAGCCCCCCCAGGCAGGCAGAGAGCCCCAAAACTGTCTCCCCATCCATGTCCACCAGGGGCAAAAAAACCCCGGACCAGCTGCACCTGTTGAAGCAGGTGTTCGCCCGCACCCAATGGCCCAGCAGCCCCCAGTACGACGAGCTGATCGCCAAGACCGGCCTTCCACGGCCCGAGGTGGTGCGCTGGTTCGGCGACAGCCGCTACGTCTACAAGAACGGCCAGCTCAAGTGGCTGGAGAGCTACCAGCAGATGGCGGAGGAGGAGGACTACAGGAGGGGTGACGTAGAAGTACTGAAGAACCACCTGGCCACCCACGGGAAGCTGGAGGAGCAGCACGTTAAGGGTCTCATGGAGTGCAGCCATCTGAACGAGGAACTGGTGCGGCGGTGGTTCGCCACGCGCTCGGCCCTGGGAGAAGGCAAAGACGGCGAGGAGCTGGACGGCCCGGAGCCGACCACAACACTACAGCAGAGCCAGGGTCACGGTGGCGGCTCACCGAGGACCCCGGTCACAAGCGAGGACAGGCCACAAACCACAGAAGCCCAGTCTGGGAATCCCAACCAAGGTAAGTTTACCACGTTCCAACACGCAGGCAGAGGGGTGAAATTGACCTCCTCCTTGCTTTTACCTCCAGTAAAGATGTAGGGAATGAGAATTCTGTGCCGTCGCCGATACACACAGAAAAGCGGGACTAGATCTGCTTGGATGGTAACTGTAAGCAAACGCAACACCAGAATCATTACCGTCACTGAAGCAGACGGCACCTGCTGAACCACATTTGGTTTTGCAGGCTGTAGCCTTATTTGAACAGCAATACAATAACTAACGCAAACTTTATTTTCTGGAAGTACATAAGGGACACATCTTTCTTACCGTATAAGAGCATCTGTCCTGTTGTAAGACTCCCCCCCCCCCCAAATATCGGTTTGAGCTACGAGTCGAACGTAAGCGTCGGTCTGATTATACCGGCCAGTGGACACGTCGTGGTGTGACCGAC
The DNA here is from genome assembly GCA_900497675.1 of Arapaima gigas. Classification (NCBI taxonomy): domain Eukaryota; kingdom Metazoa; phylum Chordata; class Actinopteri; order Osteoglossiformes; family Osteoglossidae; genus Arapaima; species Arapaima gigas. The sequence continues at coordinate 204,121 of UFQX01001173.1, forward strand.
CTCCAGAACGCCCAGTTTCTCTGCCGTAGCCTTTTAAGGAGGCACGCGTCGAGTTTTACGCTCATACGTGTATAATTTTGCCAGTAAAGCTCGAGGGATTATTTCAATTCCGTGTTTCGGAAGGTTAACCGAGGACAGCCAGAGGAAGCGGACGCTGAACGGCGTGTCCAGGCAGGAAAGCTCCTTTCCCACTTTTAGTTTGGCAGCACGTGCGTAAAAGAGCAACAGAACCATTTTGTAGCGGAAAAGCGCAGCGTCTTGTGGGATCCCAGTGCGGCGAGGAGGAACCCAACAGTTAATCTCCATTTTGCCACAGTAGTGTCTTCTAGCAGAGATGGAAAATGACTGCGGGTGTGTGTGTGCTTCAGGGACGGACTGAGGAGGAGTCGTGGCCCATGAGGACGAGAGCGCCTGGGGTTTGCAGAAGGCCTTCGTAGAGGGTTCGTCGTAAAGGCGGCGGCGGCGTAACGCGATTGTAACCATCAGGCTAGCTGGACGGACAGACCCCCCCCCCCCCCCCACTCGCCCCTTCCGTCAAGAAGCAGCACGGGGCCCTCAAGACGCTCGAGGGGGCGACCATGCTAGGACTCCAGCTACCGTGAGGAGGAAAGACTGACAGGAAGGACGGACGCCGAGTAGATGGCTCCTAGGTGAAGGACCTCTCAGGACTGGAGAAGGACCTTGCTGAAGACAACGGGGTGCACAGTAAGAACTGGATCAGAATGTTTTGGATCGTGCGCGACAACAGTGTCTAGAAAAGGCGTCTCGCATCTCTTACATTTTAGGAATACATACGTTAGCACAACCTTATGTTTTCTTCATCTTGCTTTTCAACATCCGTTATTCATTACGGTGACCGTATACAACGTCAAAACTGTACCGGAATTCAACATACCTAGGCCTATTGTATCATTTTTACAGATCTCAATATTTGTAGAATAAACAGATTATAACAAGAGCAATGTTTTCTTCTCAGCATCTTTAATAAGGAATGCAAGCACAGGCTGCAGCCGTCTTTTACATGGTTACTAGTGTACACAAAAATGGAACGTTATTGAATAAGTATTTTATTTAATGTTCAGGCTTGAATATGTTTCATACGAAAGGAAAATTTAAATTTATTCCCTGTAACTTAGGCACATTACAGAAAGACAAGTGTTTTTTTTTTTTTTTGGTTTTTTTGAATAGAATGTCAGTAACTAAAAAAAAGTTACGGATACAAGGCACATAAAAGCAGACAGGTCAGCAGGTGGCGCAATACAAAAGCCTCCGTTTCCGTCCACATGCAAACTCATACGTCACCGAGCAAGATGCACAACCTGAAGGGCGGGGACACGAGACAGGCGGGCCGCGCACGGAGGGACAGGCGGACACGTCGTCCGCCACCCTGCCGTCGCGTCACCGCAGGGGAGGGTGACGGTAACGTCTGTCCTCGGCTCGAGTCCCGACCGTGATGCACAGTCAGGACTTTATGGCTTTTGGGGGACATTCCAGAATCATTCGCAAAGTCACCTACGTGCCCAGTAGGTTCTTTCCTCAATACTGACGTAAAACTGCTACATGGCTTTACACTCGGCCCGTACGTCCAGGCCTGGCTGGCATCTGCCCGCTGTTCCCAGTGTCTGCTGAGCACCAACACTTTTCTTCAGTCCCATTTTAAAGTTTTAACAATAATAACTTTACTCCCCTGCTGTTTTTCTAATACAACATCTCCTGTTTTTAGACAGGAACCAAAGGGGGGTGGGTGGGTGGGTGTGTGTGTGTGTGTGGTGGGGGGGGGGGGGGCCTCAGCCTCCAGATCAGCTCTATGACACAATCAACCTGTCTGTGGGAATAAATGTGATATGAATTAGGGAAGCTGTTGCCCCCCATAGGATTTCAATTCCACTGTACGAACCAGCAAATACGATTATGATGTGACTTCAGAACATCTCGCAGCCCCCGGGGTTCTGTCACCAGCAGCTTCCACAACGCGCACCGGTGCCCCACCTCAAGCACTCGCGTTTCTTTACATACTAGGAGCGATAAACCCACTTTTCGTTTTTGAACTTGCACATCATTCGCCTTTTCCTTTAAACAGTTTTCAAAAGAAAGTGAAGCAAGTCAGGATAATTTATACATTCAACGTTTTTCCTGGCGATCATCATCATCATCATCATCATCATCATCTCAGACGACCCGGAACCGGGTCCCTCCCGCTCGTGCGGGTTTGCATCTGAAGATTACGATAGAGGGCCACGCGTTGAAAATATTTTTAAAAAGAAAGATCTCCAAGGCACGAGCAGCTGTGTGTGTAGCGAAATGCCACAGCTAAAATTGTCAACTACAGACAGACGGGTGAAGGTAGAGACCTCAGACTGGCGTGATGGACCCACACAGACGGCAGGACGCTACGAAGCGACTTTGGTTGGCAGCTGGGTAAAACCAGAATCCGAGGTTGAGCGACAGTAACGCTTCTGCTACTCGCCAAATAAAAACCAAAGGAAACTTTATAAGTGGACAGCAGCACAGACAGAAAGCACACGAAGCCGAGCAGCTGGAAGGTCCTCCGTTCAGTTCCGAGGTGTAAAACGGCGACGGGCTGCATCGCTGTCCTCAGAATCCCCCTGGCAGTCAACTACTCTGCTTAGCATGTTGTTAGATTCCCTTTTGACAGTTCAGTTCGATGTGGTGAAGTCACTGTCTCTGCTACGGGCTCTTCCACGACAAGGGGGGGGGGGGGGGGGGGG
>UFQX01001173.1:206884-224871 GCA_900497675.1 Arapaima gigas
GGGGGGGGGGGGGGGGGGGGGGGTGACAGAGGAGGAGTGGGAGCCTCTTCCCACCTGGCGCTCTTCCTCACACAGCTCAGCAAGATGCACATCTTTCAGCAACACGTCGTGTTTCGCTTCAGCGGTTCTGTAAGTGACGGAATGTGATGGGAAGAGGCGGCCGCCGCCTCCTTCCTGCGCTCACGGCCACCGGCGCAAACAGGCAGAGCCTCCTTCCTGAAGCCCCCCTTCGCTGCGGTTCCTGTGTTGTCCCCCCCCCCCCGTAATCCACAGGCCGGTTTACATGGGGAACCGGCCGAAAAACGCTCGCTATTCAGTAGCAGGCTCGCATCGAGAAAAGTCACTTTAAAAAAATAATTAAAAATTACATTAAAAAAAGTAAAAATTAACTTAAAAATTAAGACAAAACAAAAAAAAACAATGCGGTAAAGGCAGTTCTTGTAGAGCAGGTCATCTTTTCATGTCTTCCTGATGGATGCAGAGCTGGAATGAATACACACACGGGGGGGCGACTGACCACAGGTTTCCTCATGCTGTCTGTGACACCTTGTGGTGGGGGGGTTCCCCAGCTCACCATTTTCAGGGGGGTGGGGGGGATGGAAGGTGAGAGTAGAGGAGGGGCTGCCTGAAATGTAGGCCAAAGCAGTGACGTTTCTATAGAAACCGTTTCCCAAGCCTCCGGTGGCATCAGTTCAGAAAGACGTCGATGTCACCAGCCCTCCGTTTACATTCTGTTCTCCCCGCCAACTTTGGCCCTGCGGAGTAACCTGCGGGAAAGAGCACAAAACAGGGGTCTGTTACGTTTCTTACCGCTTCCTTTTTAAAAGAAGAGATGATGCGGCAAAGCTGGGTACAGAGACGACAATGAACGACTGCAGGGGAAGAGGGATGATGAGCTGAGCGCAGACAGAACTTCGGCACTTCTGAAGAAGCTGCACCGCTTCGCTTTCACCCGAGCTGCTCACCGACCTCCTGCTCTGAGGGTCCATGTGGTCCAGCAGCGCCTCCTGGGAGACCCGGAACTCGTCCAGCGGAGTCTGGTAACGTGCTTCGAAGGAGGCCTCGCGCCCGTGGTAAGCCACGGCCTGGCCCGGGGACGAGGGCAAGGGGGAGAGGGCGGCGGCGGGAGACGGGGACACGGCGTCGCCCAGCCTCTCCCTGCCCACGAGGCCGGACACGGCCACCGCGGCCCCCAGGAGGGCGTTGGACACGTCGCCGTTCTCCTGCTGGGGAGGGGAGAGGAGCACCGTCAGTCGCACACCCAGAGCGGCACCCGCACGAGCGCCCGGAGGAGCAGACGGCGGGACCCACTCTGCCACGGACGATTTCCATGTGCACGAGCAAGGAGGCCAGCTCAAGGTCCTCGTTGTAGCTGTTCTTCAGAGGGACCGACCTGTAGCCTGAAAAACACACACGCAGTCAGGGACGTCTGCTCTCCACCACCATCCGGGCAACACACACCGACCAGAAAACGGAGGATTGTACCGCACTGCACGTCAAGCCCACGGCGTTCAGTGAGAGTTCTGGTACGAGACCCACACCTACATCCCACCTCCATTACGATACCCTGCAAGTTTTCACCATTTAATCTAAAGTTGAGGATAAAATGCTTCTGAGCGCAGTGTAAATTAAATGGAGGGGAAGTTACTGTGTTTATGCCCAATAACCCAATTCTTATGTCTCCTCTGAGTTTGGCAGCCAGACCAGGAGGGGGCGGAGCTTCTGATCACCCTTACACACCTTATCTCACATTTGAGGAGGGCACCGTTCACCCGTTTCTGCTGCCCCCTCCAGGCCCCCCGCTGACGCTCTCAGCAGTCCGACACCCCGCGCGGTCAGTGGTTTCCCTCCAGCTTTACCCTGACAGGTGACCAAAACGGCGCCCATACCTGTCTTGAGGCCGCACACCGGGAAGGTGGCCTGGGCCAGGAAGTTCTGGTCGTTGAACATGTCGATTTCATACACGACAAACCGCAGAAAAGCAAAATCCGGGTTACAGACGGTGAAGCGGAACGGTTTCTTGGGCCACGTGGGGTTCAGGCCGTTGTCGGCTGTACGAGACAAAAGCAGCGGCGAGACGCACATGTTGACACAGTCGACAGCTGCTGACATTTGGCGGCAACACTTGAGGATTTTTCCTCAAGGACACGAGCACTGGCTTCCGTAACACGTTTGTAACGTAGGACGTACACTGGTCTCCAGTTCATAGTCTTGACTTTGAGTGTGTATTGACAGGTGGCTGCAGGGGGTACAGTGGTGGACACCTCCTGCTGCACTACCCTTAAATAAGGTACTTACCCTGAAAGCAAAAGTTAGGCAGCTATATGGGAGAGTTAAAAAAATCACTATTTTCCTTTGGACACAATATGTTTAAACGTCAACACAACTGATGGATCCATCTTAAGACATACGATTTCACGCAGGTGTATCCAGCTACCTAAACGCAGTATCGTGTTTTCATTAAATATTTATTAATTTTACCGTCTGTACCATCATTTACTGTCTGTTCTGCCAAGTTAAAGGGACATGATTCACAGGCGCACGGAAGAGCAGCGAACGCTTTTCCCAGCCGCTTCGATCGGTAGCTCCTCACCTTCGGAATCCGTCTTCTGCTTGGCGCTGTCGTACTCGGCCCCGCACACCTCGATCTCGATAAGCGGGCACACGATGCCCCGGCCGTGTTTGGGCAGGTGTCGCGCCCCCAGTACCTGCAGGGCAGCAGTGGACGTGAACATCGCGCTTGTCCCACAGAAGGTTGGAAATTGCAGGTGGAACACACACACACACACACACACACAGGATGCCATCCCAGAGTAACAAACACTGTGGAAAACTGAGTGGCCAACTGATCTGAAACGTGTTTTTGGACTCTGGGAGGAAACTGGGAGACCGAGAGGAAATTCAGGGAGGGGTGGAAGTCACATGTTTCATTCCAAATGCCCAGCAGCTGAGGGATCAGGAAGCAGCTACAGCTGCAGGTGGGAAGGGGGGGGGGGGGGGGTTAGACCAATACCTCTATGTTCAGAGTCATAGGTTCCACTCCCCGCAGTGAGTTTCGGTCGTATGGGTCAAAGTTCTCATCTCTCATGATGGCAGGNGGGGGGGGGGGGGGGGGGGGGGGGGGGGGGGGTTAGACCCATACCTCTATGTTCAGAGTCATAGGTTCCACTCCCCGCAGTGAGTTTCGGTCGTATGGGTCAAAGTTCTCATCTCTCATGATGGCAGGTTGCAGCACGTAGCCACTCCGCCCATTGAGCATGAACAGCGCCTGGTTCATTTGCATGGGCTTGTCTGCAGGTGGAGAAAGGAAGGAGGTGGTTAAAGCAGGACCTTGACGTACGCAGAGCAGAACACACACACACACACACACACACACACACACACACGAGACCTTCGAGTGCAAACTCGGTCGTCCCTTTTTCTCCGCAGTCATTCGCAAGCAGCCCACCTGCGGTCTGGAAGTTGAGCGCCACCAGCTGGCTCCCGCACAGCCACATGGGCAGCGGGTCGTAGTTGGACGAGTCCAGGCGCTGGCCCTTGGGATAAATGCGCGAGAGCTGCAGCCGGTTGTACTGGAGGAACTTCTTGCCTTTGATCCTGTTGACGTACTTCTCCGCTTTGGTCTCGGGGAAGGAGGACATGTCCCGGTAACAAGCCCGGTCTGTGCCGATCTCTGCCGGGGCGACGCACGGAAATTACTCCCGAAACATGGCGAGAAGACAGCGGAGAAGAGGCCCCGTGAGGTTGAGGGTGGGGCTAAAGCGGAGCCACACTTACTGTCCTCGTCGAACGGCACCGGCCGACAGTAGATGACAAGGTCCGACAGCTCCAGGGCGATCCTCTTCCTCCTCTCCATCATTTTACCCTCTTCAAGCTAGCAGAGAGGACAAAGCAACAGGGAGGATGGAGACGTGCTGGCAGAACCGCCCGTGTACAAACACGCAGCGAGAGCGGGCGACGCCCGGCTGGCACCCGGCTCGCATACCTTGGCTTCGGACGTCATGGCGACCTCGCGGATCTTCGTCACCCACTCCTTGAGCTCCTCCTGGTTGCTGGCGGCAATGTCCAGCACGTGATTGGGCCGTGGAGTTGAACCCATAACCAGGGAGAAGACGTGCTGCCTGCTGCCCTTCCCTTCTGGTCTCACCACTGGAGGGAAGAGGTGGAGGGGGAAGTCAGGGGGGCCAAAGCATGGAAACTCCTCCAAGGGGCCCAGTTTTCTTTCACGATTAGTCAAAAAACATTTCAATGGACCTCACTTTGTTCTCCTTGCAGGGCGTGAAACTCAATCTGGACCACAAATGTTAAATGTGTGCACTGCAAAATTATCCAAAAAAAAACAAAAAACCGCTGAATACATGTACGTGACAACAGGCGACTGCTCACCGATCTGACAGGAAGACACGTCCACGCTGCCTCTCAGAAGGTCTCCCAGGGGGCTGTTCTCTGTGGCTGTCTGTGATAGATGGGGAGGGGGGGGGATTGGTGCATTTCCAGGACTCACCGCCGAGCGGTGCATCACGTATTTACAGAAAGTCACAGCGTGGAGCCCCCCGTAACACCAGAGAAACACAATAAAACCATCTGATACGTCAACAGGCTACGGAAGAGCCGCCTGAAAGCTTCACACGCAGCGAGGAAGCAGGAGTACCGATCTGTCCGGCTCCACAGCCATGGGGCTGATCTCCTCCACGTAGTTGGCTGGAAACCAGAACTGCTTTTTGCCCCCGCAGTCCCCCTTCCACCTGGACAGAGAGAGCCAGTTCCCATAAACACCACCATACAGAGCAACGCAGTCCGTAGCCTTCACCTCGTGCACACGTTCAGATTCAGTACCACCCGGCCACAGTGACAAAGAAGGGGGGTGTGTGTGCTGGGTCTGCGCAGCACTCACCAGCCTCCCTCTTGCTTCTCCACATTCTGGATAACAGCGTTCTTGCTGAAAGAGAGCTCATCGTCCCTCTGGGCCTTGTATTCGTACAGGGCTTTCACAGTGCACTGCAGACAGCGGGACAGCCAGAAGTCACTCTCTCTCTCTCTCACTCACACACACACACACACACACACACACACTGCACAAGAGCAGGGTGCTGCCACGGAAACCACGTGTGATTTCAAACTGCTCTGCTCACCTTAAAAGTAGGCATCTGGTTGGCTTCCACATAGAACCCAGGATTGCGACCCTCGTACAAAGATCCGTAATCAGGCTCCTGTTAACAGGGTGTTAAATATGTTCTTTGTTCCAGCTGAACGTTTCTCTAAAACCGCACAAACGTATATAAGAAGGTCGGCACCACACCCACGTTCCCTCTCTGCCCACGTTCTGCCGAATTCTAAGCGCTAACATTAACGGTCAAACGTGAGCTGAAGATGTGAGCAGCGGTAAGGTGGAGGTCACAGCCTGGACAGATGGCGGGGGTCTCTGGGAGTCGCCACTAACCGCTGTGCCGATCTTCTCCAGGGTCTCCTCGTTGATGGGGTAACGCAGTTTCATCTTCCTGTACAGCGGGTGCTTCTCGTAGTAGCTGATGAGGTCCACCAAGCTGTCGAACTCCGAGGTCCCCAGCACCACGGTCTGGCCCTCCTGCTGCACACGGCAGTGCTTGATCTTCCCCTCCGCCCTGGGGAGCCCAGCGAAAGAGCAGACGGCGGTCATCTACTCTGGTCCAACTGATGGAACGCAGCTGTCGCGAATTAGCTCACCCCCCCCCCCGGACGGTGACGTCCCTCAGAGTACGGCAACCGACATCAAGAACACAGAGAACGAACTGAAATAGCGCAATATATAGCGACGTCATGCAGCCCAGCAGGTAGGGTTAGGGTCCTCAGCTCCTGGGCTGTGGAGTGAGTCTGTGTGCGACTCGTACGAGTTACTTCCCTCAGTCCGAAGACATGTGGAATAATCCGATGGTAAGTACAACTTCCCCGCACCTCGACTTAGACCCCTGCCCCCACGTGCTGCTAAGGAATCACCTGAAGGAGATGGCAAAAGAGTTGGGCTCGGCTCTCTTCCTCACGAGGAAGGCTCCGTCTCGAGGGACTCTCATCAGCATGTTCTCCGCCTGGCCCCTCGACAGGTTCGCATGGTACCACCTGAAACAGACACCACCTGTTTATCGTTGCCTGAGGAGAGGACTGGGACTGGGAGATGGAACAGCGCATCAGTTGCCTGGAAGAGACATTTGAGAGGAGGAGAACCTACTCCTTGCTTTCGTGAGCATTGGTCTGGGGCACAGGCTCCGTTAGCTTCATTTCGAACTCGTTGCAGCGCAGCGCCACCTGCTGGTAGTGAGTGATGAGCGCAAACAGGTTGTCGAACACCAGGTTGTCCGTCAGGTAGAACTTGGGGCTGCCAGCTTCCTGGCGGGAGTGGATGCGGCAGTGCTGGACCCTGCCAGACCTCCTGTGAACCACAAAGCAGCAGCAGATGGAGTCGGTGAGGATCCAGCCAATGAGATGGCACAGGAACCAGTCAGGTGAGTAATGAGTAACACACTAAACACACGGAATCGCTCACGCCGCGAGGAGACGGCAACACGGGTTTGCCAGGCTTACTGGCCGACCGCTGAACTGCTTACCGAAATGCATCCTTTAACGCTACCTGGCTTCTGCAGCAGTGACTAATGTTCCATAGCTAACCATCTGGCCCATATTTCAGGTAGCAGTTTAATTCACCTGATTGTTTTAGCAAGTGGCACAGAAAACGTAAAGTGTGAGAACACGCATGACACCCTGCAGACCCTGTTTGTCCACCCCTGGCCTGCAGGCGCTCAGCCACTCTCCCCGGGAGGTTCTGTTTAAAACCTGGTGGAATTTACCCCAGAAAACGAAAACAAAGAACCTAAATTTATCAGCGTAACTATAACATGCACATCACAGCCCCACGTTAAGGTCTTAATATTGCTGATCTGTTCAATTAAATGCAGGATACAAAAGTGCAGCACAACTTCAGTACCGGAGCCAAAAAATAATGATACACATTAGTTATATTAAGCCTCAAATATCTGCCGTGGATTTAGCTACATCGACTGTAAAGTATCAAGACCATTAGAAATGCACACACTGCTGATGACACTAGGAGAAAAAAAAAGCTTCATCTTTACAGAGAAAAATGATTTAAGTGACAATAAATGAGTATCAGGTCAATGAAAAGGTCTAATGTCTCTGTATCCCAGTAGTGGCTGCAAGTGGAAGACGGAGGGTTGTTTAAGACGATCTTCCGCGTGACCCGGAAGGAACAGGACAGGGTTTGGAAGACCGCACCAGAAGGACAGAGTGTAGTCTCCGACGAAGGTCTCGCTCTCGCGCACGAGGAAGGAGCCGTCAGGGGCGCCCGTCTCCAGGCAGTACTCGGAGAGCAGGCGCTCGGCGATCTGTCTCCCGTCCCTCCCGGCCCCCAGCTTCCCGTGGAACCACTTCTCCGTCACGTGCTGATCCATGCCGTTCGACACCTGTCACGGACAGGAAAGCACGACAAAATAACCAGACGCCAAAGGCAGAGCAGCATTACATCTTCAACAAAAAAAAAAAAAAAAAAAGACCACTAGATCTTCTACCGATCAACTGTTTGCTGCGAGAACATTCACCGCAGCAGGATGCACGGATGGGTATTGCAAGTCCAAACCTATGACCTGTCCAGCAGAGCAGGCCAGGTTTCTCCCTCACCTCTCTGTGCTCCTCCTCGTCCTCATTTCCCTGACCGCTGGAGGTTTCCTCCGAGTAGTATATCTTGCTGTTTGTGAGGACGAAGAAGTGCGGATACCACTCCTGCAGGAAGACACAGGGAGAACTCGTGAAGAATATGCCCAAGTGTTCAACAAGCCTGCATCCACGAGGCGACACTATAATGACGCTGATATTTATTCCACAGTTACAGAGAGCAACATGAGTGAACCTTCTTACATGGTTTATGGGATCTTCCAGGAAGAGGATGCCGTTCTTTATGGAGTTGCTGATGTCGTTCTCAGAGTAAGCGGTAGACGTGGACACTTCCTCATAAGCACTGCCCTCTGCCAGCTTCTTGTGCTGTTAGAACAACAGGTTGGCACTGAGAAGGATGCTCTAGATGCTCTACAAGGACTGTGTGATTTCAGCCTTGACCTCCACCACAACGCCGCACTACGATCGCATTTTTCAAATCGAAAGTCCTGTGTGATGCACAAGTCAAAGACATCGCATTGCACAGTATAAGGTGAGAAAAAGCTGGTCCTGAGAACCAGACCTGGTAAAGGCCAGTCAGCTCAACCTTGCCCAGACAGAGAAGGCACTGTGTGGTCAGGACTAAGGAGATGGAGTTAAGGCTAGAAGTCGAGAATGTAACATTACTGCTTGTTGGACAGGTCTTCCATACAGGAAGGGTGGAAAAAAACTGGTTAAAAATCTTTACTGCCCTTCAAGTTCAAGCGTGAACCTGGACGCATGGCTTGAACAGAAGCTGCTGACCATCCAGCTCCATTACTCACTCCTGGTAGAAGCACTGGGTACAATGTTCGTTTGCTTTTGTCAGCGATCGATGACCTTGTGGACCTCCTATGTGACAAAATCTGTAGGAAACTGAGGTTCCTTCACTAGCAGACCTTGTAATGTCACTGTGGGCTGCGGATGGCTTCACTGTTAGAGCTGTGGCTGCCTTGAACCCTTCAAGTTTCCAGTTCAAACTGATATACTGTAAGCTGTTTTTACTGTAAGGGCAAATGACTAAAATTTAAAATGACATGAGTTTGGTCAAAACTGTCAGCTAAACAGTTAAAATAAAAAATATGATCCTTCACTGGCATTTTTTGCTGCTATGATAAGAAGAAATATTCCCAGAAAACGTCCTTCAAGATTGAATAAGTCAGAGCACCTGTGTCTCCTAACACTTCGCAAGCTCTCCTCCGCAACCACTTCTTCCTTTACAAGCCTCGACCGCTCACAGTAATCCACATACAAGTCATCCAGAGTCACAGCGCTGACCTTCTGTCCCAGCACGGTCACCAACTACAACCTCACCTTGATGAGGATCTTCCTCTTCAGCTGGTTGGGTGAGGGGAGCCCATCAGCTGAGATGTCTACCGCCTTGGTTAGCAGCATATCCCCAAAGACTTTCTTGAAGAAGGTGGCCATGATTCTCTGCTGGACAATGCTGCAGTGGTCCTCAATGGACAGTATGATGGGATAGCTGACAACAGACAACATGAGTAACGATCCCTTTCTTCTCAAAACACTCTAAACCTGGTACTACATCACGTTGTTGTTTTCAGCGCGGTTTAGATCATTTGTTTTCAAAATCTCATTCATACACGGCAGTAACGTTGAAAACAATAAATAAAATCATTTAATAGGAGGATTAGAATGTAAACAGTGAAAATGTACTTTGTCTGTAGGTCATTTTGATCAAAGTGACTCATCTGGAGGACCTACGGGAAAACACATTTCTCTCTCTCTCTCCCTCTCACACACACAGCTCACTCTGACGTGACGAAAGCGTGCTCCTTGATAGTGTTCAACACATCGCAGAACTTGATCTTGGTGGTGAGTGTGTGCCCGTGGTAGATCACTGGCATTCCGTCCGGGCCGTCCCAGCAGTCCACTGCAGAACACACACACCCTCCTTGAAGACGCAGTTAACAGCAGCGCTTGCGTAGGGGTTAAAGGGAGACGCGGCGTCACTCACACTCAATGCAGCGGCAGCCCATCCTCAGGCAGCGGGAGTACGCCTCCAGGGAGGACTCGCTGGAGAACTGGTCACCTGTCAGGTAGCTAAAAACGTAGGAAAAATAAGTATGAGGGATGTAGGAAATGGTGACACTAACTTGTCTGCTGTCCAGCAGCAGACTCTACCCCCCCGGGTTAAATTTCATTCTAGCCCATGTAACTGTGCTCTTACGTGTTGTGGGAAGAGGAAATCCAGTAGTGGGACAGGGGATTGTTCATGCTCACAGGGACGACCTTGTCCAGACTGGCATCCCAGATGGTGTTTTCTTTGGAGAACAAGTAGGTGAGAAACTGAAAAAAAAAAAACAAAATAAATAAAACAGATAAATAAAGCTGCTTTCGTGAGCTGTCCAACATGACTGACACCCAGATCAGCCAATGAGACTGAGGTGAGAGGAGCACACACTTTCTTCCGCGGTGCTGACGTTTCACAATCCTTTGCGCTCATGTACCTCGATGAGCAGAAACTATGACCAAAGAAATTCTGAGCAACCAGCGACTTCAACAGCCAAACGACAAGCGGACGTGAGGATCTTATCAGTTTTTAGGTGTCCTCTGTGATTGTCGTAACTAAACATCTAAACGCGGTGCAGAAGTGACGTGGTGATACAAGTGCTACATATCCCAAAATATTTGTCTCCGCTGGTAGCATCTGTGCTGCTCTGGTTTATTATGGACAATATAAATTTAGGTCAGAAATGCAGAAAAATCCCCAGAGATCACTTGGTGTGACAGCCAGACCGTATAAACATTCAGAAATGTGTGTGTGGACTTGAAAGTTGGAGTGATACACTAGGGTTCAAAGACAGACCGAGAAGAACCTCTTTGGGACCAGCGAGTCAGGTATTCCGGTCAGTCGCTGCCGAGACCCCGGCACAGACAATGCACTGCCGTGTCCCGTCACGGTCTCACAGCCAAGCCACCAGACACAAGTTCACACACAGTTGAGAGACCTCGACCTCCTCAGTTATCAGAAAATAAGGCTGACGGGAAAGCGGACAGCGGAAGATTAGTATCAAAAAAAAAAATAATAAAAATCTACGCGCGCAACTTGTCCAAAAAAACCGCTGTAAAACATAAGACTGCAAATCGGGTGTAAATTCGTCTTTTCTCCCCTCTGAAAGAAACGGCGAAAAACCTCCTCAGCATGATGGTCAAAGACAAAACTGCAGTTCAAATCTAAGTTCTTTGACCAGAAGGTCATGACTCCAACCGCTGTATTACCGACTACGCCGTTTGTTTAAAATCAATTTCCCACGTGGATCTGATGTAACTTGCTGTTGGTTTTGTGGTGGCCACCATTTCTGTCACCCAGCATTTTTTCACGAGGTACACCTGAGGCTTCGGCACAGACGGCCTCACGTACAGATGCCTTCCTTCTCGCGTGGGTTTCTGAAAAACAATCTAGTATTCGAGCTGGATGTCGCCGATGCGGGCCTCCTGACTGCTAAGACAGACGTTGCACCTCCTCCCCGCTCGCTCACCCACTTGCCACCCGCAGAGTTGCTGTTAGTTTTGCTCTTTCTGAAAGCAGGGGGGTGTGCAGGCATGATGCAGGTTTTCCCCTCTGTCCGTTTTATTTATTTCTTTCTTTACTTATTTTTTCCAACACGGCTTGAAAGAGAAGTTCAGGAAGTTTCACCAGCAAATCTCCAGGGGGCGCTCACCTCATCCAGGCAGAAGAAGGGCTGTTCGATCTCCCTTAGGGGATCTTTCAGGTATCCAAACATGAACCTTTGAACCTCTCCGCTGTCCGAGGCCCACGACTCCTACAAACACACACACACACACACAGGAGCACGCGTGTCAGAATCGGCCGAACCCCTCTGGTGCCGTGATCCTGGGCGACAAAACCGTCAATCCAAAAGTTACTTACGTTCTGATATTGCAGGAGAAAATACTGGAAGTCTTCCAGCGTGACTTTAAGAAGGTCGGGTCTGTCTACAAATCTGCAGGAAACAGGAAAGGAAATGAGACAGAGCCGCTCTGCAGTGAAGATGGAGAGCAGAAGCACGGCTTCACAGCACTGCACTTTGAAGGAGGACCATGCAACATACCTCTGCAGGAAGGGTATTTCCATCTGAAACAGAGGACTGCAGTCAGTGACGAAACACAAAACTACCAAAATAAACAAGATATCTCGCTCCCTGCATCTGCTTATTAGGCACACGCACCTTATCACAGCCAAAAGGTCATTTTATACACGCAAACACACTCAACGGAATAAATCTCAAACCTTTTAAAACCTTGTAAAGTGTGAAGGATTTTCGCCTTTAAACGTGGTTGGGATAGAGATAAATATGTTAAAAAAAAAAAAAATATATATATATATATATATATATATATATATATATAAAAAATAAAAATATATAAATTGTGTTGTTGGTCTAAACCGGAGAAGGTTTCACTGATATCAAAGGAGGGAGAGACTTTGGACAGGTTTTTTATTCCCACAATAAGGGAGCAGAAGGAAAGCAATTAAACATGAATTAGAGCAAAATAACTGCTGTGACCGAGTAGGGAGAACATTACGATTAAACAGAAACCACTGAAAAGTCAGTTTTATCGAAAACTAATTTAGCTAAAGAAAAACGTGACACTCGCACTCGTTTTTTAAGTGCAAGTGCGGACGGCCATTACGGCAAACCCGCGTGCTGGGGCTGGAGCTGCAGGATTTGGCAGAGGGGCCACGAGCGCCGTGTTGGTGAGGATGCTCCTCAGAGGGCAGCTTGGGGGCAGGACGCAGATAACCAACTGACAGATGGTCAGGAAGCTGTACCAGCAAAACCATCATCGCACTCCCCCGTGGTGCTCAACACGGTCCCTGCGGCGGTACGACTTGAGGACGTCTATCTGTTCCGTAAGAGTGTGTGTGTGTGTGTTTTAAACCACGCTCCTGCAGTCTTGAACAGCTCCAAAATCCCTTTGTTCGCAAATCGGGGAGAAACTCACCGACTTCTGAGCATCAAACATGAGGCTGCGGTACAGCTGGGCAAACTGGCTGTAGGTCACGTCTCCATTGCGCAGCTCCACATCCTGAGGGCAACAGGGAGAAAACAGACAGGGTAACAAAGGCTCCACAAGAAAAGAGAATTACACCACAGGGTGCTGCGCCCCCAGGCCTAGGAGAAAGGAGCCTAACAATCTGAAGGTCTCCAGTGTGAATCCCACTCCTTTAGTATTCGTGACCAAATTAGGTGCCCTGATACTGTATGAACATCCTGCTACATGAAAGTTGATCACCTTGAACAAAAGCATCAGCTAAATAAAAAGTTAATGACAATAATAATTACTATTATTGGAAGATGAAGAGGATACACCAGGCAAAATTTGAAAGCTTGTACAAGTTACCGGAAACTTCTCTCGCAGGAACCTCATGTTGGGCACTCTGTAGTTGACCTGACCCAGCATGCTTTTCAGATCTTTGCAGGAAATCCTAAAATAAAGGAAAGAAAACATGCATAAATAATAAAAGGACTGCAGCACCGATGTGGAGATCATCATTCCGCTCCACGGCAGCCTCAAGCTTGCAGATCTAGAGAAATGTGTCGCTTAAAGGTCGAAATAGGTCTTTGATTCTTGAGCGTGAAGCCTCGAGTAAAGCAACATGCTTTGCTTATCCAAACATCACTGTTCTGATGACTCACCCCCATAAGGTACAGTCGCCTTACTATAACATTTTGGAAGAAGTGGGAGCTGACTGGGACAAAAAAGGGAGAACATTGCAAATAAATAACTGCTACATTTTTACTGTAGGGAGTATTTCAGTAGGACTGGGAATGTCCACAGAAGGACGAGCAGATGGGGGTAAACTGAATGACTTTTCACGGTGACGACAGCAACCCTGTCTGGCGCCAGACCAACGGTACAGAGCAGTAGAGGTGCTCAACTCTGCTGCTTCAGCCACTGAACCCCCCCCCCCCCTTCGTGGACACAACAGCAGCTCCCACTCTTCCTCTCCAGCTGCACATGAGATTCTCCACCCTGCTTCCTGGACAAGAACATACCCCCCTCCCCCAGCCCTCGCTCTGGAGAGAGGGGCTGATGAGTAACCTCCAAATCCGATAGCATCTCCGTACAGCATCAAAAACATCACGGAAGGTCCCCCGAGAGTCAGAATGTGACCAGCTGTGGTGCTCCCACAACAGCCCAAAGGCTTTAAACACTGGCTGTCAAAAGTCAAAGCACCGATCCAGGTCAGATATTACAGAAATAACCTACCAGCGATCCAGTTTCGCCTTTGATCTGCATCCAGGGGCGGCACCGTTCGCCGATCATTTTTAATCAATAATGAACAAAGAGCAGTGCAGAGCTCCAGCGGTCTGAAGTTCCCCATTTCAGGATCAATTCTATAACACGGCCCCCGTTCAGCTGTTCTAGTGGGTTCCACATCGTTTTCCTCTGCGGGTCTTCGTCTTTCTGGCATTTTTCAACCCAGTAACAGTCCCTTCCGATAGCTCGCAGACGTATCAAAGTAACCAAAGCGTACAACAGAAAAATACTTCAAGGTGTGAACATCAAGTATCTAAACAAAGCTACAAAACCACCTAATGTTCCATAGTTGACCAAAAGAAACCACAGATGCATAGTGTAATGCTTTCAAGGCTGATCAGATTTCCTTAGAAAGTAAACATTCAGAAGTGCATAAACCTTTTGTGAACTAAGAAGCACCAGGGTTCTTCACACGTCGTCCTCCACGTCCGGTCAGCACTAACCGATGCCGGAACCCTTCGGAGTGAAGCAGACCTTGAAACGCGTCTTTTTAAGAACTGTAACCGGTGGCTGAGTCTGCACCCCGAGGCGAAGCTCACAGGAGCACTACGCTGCTTCACTGGGGGTCCCAGCAGCGAACCCGAGTGCTGCAGCCAATCTGAAAATCCAGCTAAGTGCCAGTTCAACCCATTTCTCACAGCGCTGTTCTACATTTATTTTTAAAAATAAACAATTAAACATTCTGAGCCCTAACTTATGTTTCTAGACTTTATCTAATCTGACTGTACACGGTCATTCTATTCACATTCCCCTGGAAGCGCTGTTTTCCAGAAGTCTGCAACCACAAGCAGGAGTTTGGAAGGAAATGCATTCTGATCCTATCTTATAACTCTACGCACGCACGCGCACGCACGCAGCGTCCTTGGTTCATTCAGAAGGAAACGATACAAGATCTGCTAAGGTAGCAGGTTCGACAAGTGTCGGAATCATCCTGACGCTCACAAACCTGCTTCGAAACCTAGTCAGGTCCCACAGTCCCTCAGGCTGAGAAAACCTGTGTCTGACTCTGGCCCAACTATCTGCCCTGAAACCCGCCGAGCCTGAAGTTACATGTGGTCCCCACATCCAGGTCCGGAGCTTTGACAGCACCTCACAAAAAGCCCCTCTTCCTCTGCTCCACTACAGGAAGGGCCCATTGTAAACAAATATAGTTTTAGCTCCGCCCCACACTTAACAGATGCTGCACTTGTTTTTTCTTCCCTCAATTGTTATTGTTTTCCTTTAAATGACTTTAACAGATTTCACTTACTTGTCTTCTCTGCTGCGATCAACAGCGTGAAACTGCTTCCGTAACCACCTAGGAACGAGAGAGAAATTCAATTTGAGATGCATACCTGCTGGGGAACCTTAAAGTACAACCTTCAAAACTCCATTTTTCTCTGAGCTATGTGGCACAATTTCTCTAAACTCCTAAACGTATTACGAGGAAAACGGGATATGCATTACACACCTATTTTCAGAGCATTCCGTAAATACTTTTTTTTTTTTTTAAACTTTGCGTGACATTAACATCCACCTGATCTACACTGAACTGTGCCAGCCTGTACACACACCCTGTTCCTCATCTGAGGGATGAGACTAACAGCAGAACAGATGAAGGAACTACGTTCAACCTCTCAATCTGCAGCGGTGTGGGGGACCGGAGAGTGTCTTCCACCAGCCACGTCAGGCCCTTCACCCACATGGACATCTCCTCGTCCGACATCGCTGAGAGACACCCGAGGAGAAGCAGATGTCAGAACCATAAACCAGGCAAGTTACAGGGAGCAGTACAGTATATCGCAACGACGACACCAAGCTGCGGGTGTTAGTGTGTTCCGAGAGCTAACGCACACGCTTCTGCGTGTGTGTGTGTGTGTTTTCGGCAATGCCCACCTGCGAGGCTGAGGGCTTTGAGACGGAACTCGGTGCCATAAAGGACGACAAAGCAGTGGGCCTGGTCCAGCCGGCCCGCGGAGTCCTCCACATAGCGCTCGAAATCCCTGGACTTCTGTCCTGCCCGGATCTCCTTGATTTCCCGGATGTCAACTGTGGTGAGGAGGAGGCCACAGATTAATGTATTCAGAAATAATAAAGAAGACGAAAACACCTGTACCTGTAAGTATAGGCACTCTCAGTGTCCCAGAGTGCCTTTCTGTGGTTCCTTCTTGTCCATTCCTGGCAGGTGGGGCTCTCTGAGCCTTTAGCTGGCTGCCTACATAGCTGCACAGCCACCATCTAGCCCACAATAAACAAATATGAAAATCCTATCTGCATTAACAGCCCTGGAGGGACAGAGAATGACAAACAATCATCTGGGTGGTACAAGTCTCTTCTGTGTGTGTGTGTGTGTGTCGGGGGGGGGGGGGGGGGGGGGGGGGGGGGGGGGGGGGCTGACGAACCTCAACCCCGTGTACATGTCTTTGGGGGAGTAGGGAGTTGGACAGCTGTGTTTGGGAAGACCTGCAACTGCACTCTGATTTNTGTGTGTACGGCAGCCTTCACCCCAACTCTCACGCACACACCTTCATAAAAGCACAATCGCTTCACCACCTTTACTGTTTGCGGCGATCAAACAAGCACTCAAATGTGCGTTTCCCTTGTAGTCTTACAATGTATGAATTCACCACCACGGATCACAAACAGAATAAAACATCAGAAATTCAGCAGAAAAACAAAGTCAGTCAACGCGGTGGTCCAGCAGGTACCACTGGTGTGCAAGAGTTCTTGGGCTGTGGGCTTAAATGCAGCATAGCCTATATGGAGTTTGAATGTCTTCCACGTGTCCGCAAGGGTTTCCCCTTGCGGTCTAAAGACGTGTCTCTGGTGAATCGATGGCCAATTTGGCCTTACTGTTCACACGTGTGCGTGTTGGTCATCGTGTCGGAAGGATGAGGCTTTCCTCCGAGCGTCAGCTTTCAGACGCTTTCCGTTCCGGTCGGGCAGGCGGAGGGAGGCCGCCAGAGGCGCAGCCGGGCCACACAGCATCCTCGGAACGCCACTGTTTGTTTGTGTGCTTACACAGAACTCCTCTGAATGTCACAAAGGGGCTCTGTCCAAGGCTGGCGGGCCGGGGTGGGGGAGGCGTGGTTACGGCCTGTAGACACCACACAGAGGCTCTATTTAAAAAGGATCCCCCAGAATCGACAATGAGCGACCAAGCGAGGGCTACTTTGGTACCGGGCTGACGGTGAAACAAGCTGGAAGAGCAATTCACACAGCACTGATATACCAGGGTAAGACAGCGCCATGCAGAATTAACTGTAAACCTGCGTGCATTTTTAATCGAGTGAGGGGGAAAAAGGCAGCACAAATACTCCTTTTAGCAAAGACAAGGTGACATAATAAAATAAAAACCCTTTAATCACCTGTGAACCATTTTGTGTATTAAAAAAATCACCTTCTAAACATTAAAATGTTAAATAGCTTAAATAGTTTCAAAATACGTTAAAATCTATCATTTGTCACAAATTCACTGCAAATTCTAGGCAAAAAAAATCAGCGCCCACATCAGGGCCTCAGTATGAACCATATAACTATACAGCCAGTCAAGTGAAAACAAAAAGGGCCTCAAGTTAAGAGGCAAATCTTTTTTCGCCAACAGCAGCTTCGTAACTGACAACCCGTTCAAAACTGAAAACGCAACCAGAGACAAGGCTTTAAAAATGTATATTACACACAGGGGGGTACAAAGAAAAGAGGGTCTGTTTCAGTGAGCAGTTAAGGGAGCCTCAACAGCCAAGCAGCATGGAGAAGGAACGTTTCGAGTGTCCTGCAGATGCCGGGAAAGAGGCAGGAGAAACGCGGCTTGTCGGAGACGGGGCACTTGAAACCCGAGTCCGACCCTGAAAATACAGAGCGACGCTTTGAAAAATGTGCTTTTTCTCCTGCTGAAACAAAATCTCTGCTGGTGCTTCTAACCACTGGAAGTGAACAACAAGAAGCTCAGGAGAGGAGCCTCAGACAGGATGGCGGGAGGTTCAGCACTAGCAAACAGTAGTTAACCTACTGCCTTGTGGGGGGGGGGGGGGGGGGTAGTT
>UFQX01001173.1:224898-262703 GCA_900497675.1 Arapaima gigas
GGGGGGGGGGGGGGGGGGGGGGGGGGGGGGGGGGGGGGGGGGGGGGGGGGGGGGGGGGGGGGGGGGGGGGGGGGGGGGGTCAGTTTCTATCAAGTGGAAACAACACTCTGCACTACAACTGCTGGATGTGGGGCGAGGAGAGCGTCCACCACTGCACAGTCACGACAGGAGTTCGACGTCTCAAACACAGCAGCCCAGCGCGTTACTAATTCACAAAAACGTACGACAAATTTGCACTGGGATGAACTGCAATTAAAAAAAAACAAAAAAAAAAACGCAGGTTAACAGCAGACTGTGTTCACACATTTATTTTTGTGTGTGTGGGGGGGGGGGGGTGCGCACTGGGGAGCACAGAGAAGTTGCAGCTTCCTGATCCTTCCTGCACCGCGCTGGCATCTCTGCTGTGTCTCCGCAGGCCAACTGCTCCTTCTCTCTGGCCATCTCTCTCTCTCTCACACACACACACACACACACACACACACACACACACACATATATATAAATAAACACACCAAACATGCCTGTCCTCACATACACACAATTCCTTTTTAACACACTACCGTGCTGGACATCACACTCCATTACTCCTTAAACTACCGCCTACTGCTGCCGTTCCTGTCACTGCGTGTTTCTGCCCTTCTTCCATGTTACAGCAATAAGGTCCAGTCCTGGTTCCAGGCAGCGCTGTTTGTTTTTGCTGTCTAACATTTCTGGATCAGTACAAACACTGTGACACCTATAAACTGATACATTACAAACATGGAGCTCTAAAGCTGGACCCACTATAACACCAGTGTAGATGTTGCAAAGTTAAAAAAAGTATTTTTTCTTAGAAATAAAGCGCAGTAGAAGCAGGGTTTGGGTTTTACATGGTTTTTTACCCAGCAAAAACAGCGATTCCAGAGTGCCATTCGCTGTACAAAATCAAACCCAAGTCAACAACGTTCAGGAAGTCGGCAGGTCTCCTACTACTTGTTTTATTGATATTTTATGCTGCAGCTGACAGGAAAATACTATTTTACAGCAAATTGGTTCAATATACCTCATTTTTTCTGCACCGTATAGATTTTGGGCAGCACAGTAGGTAGTGCTGGCGCCCCACATCTCGTGGAAAATTCTGTCGCAGTGAACAAAAGATTCAAACCACCCCCCCCCCCCATTAGTTCATGTTTATAAATAAAATGTCGACAAAGAGGTAGTTAACCACATGTAACCCAAGTTTCCAACATAGCGGGTGCCCCGACATCCACCCTTCGCCTGTGTTTTTCACACAATATAAAAACTTACAGCCACGACAAAAACAGCAGCCACACGCAGTCCATCTACCGCTGATCGTTTCAGGACAACTGCTGCAAAGCAAGACACGTCAAGGTCCACACGGCCATAAAATTATAGCGCACATTTGTCAGCACCCAAATGCAGCAACAGCTCATTTTCTGGCAGTCATTCCGGCCCACCTGTACGGCCACACGATTATCCCTCCGGTCCTTTTAACCAAATCCTACAACTCGACACTGTACTATATTCTTGATGGGTGGTGGGGGGTTCTGAGAAGAAATGGCCCCAAGAATGACACATGTGGCATCTTTAACTCCTGTGCAAGTCACCTGTTTTCACATCTGGACCCCCCCCTCCCCCACTTAGTAGCTAAACTTTGTGTTTTAAAGCATCAGATTTATCAGGCAGCTACTTCCCTCAATATGCATTAAACAAATGTGAAAATCTTCACAAAAACATCAACACCCATTTGTCGGCAGCCCAAGAGCTACCAAATATTTGCATTCGTGCTCATTTTGAACCGCCGGGACGGGGAGTAAAGAAAGTGAGCAGAGGCAGAGTATCACCACTGGGACGGTCCGCTAGAGATGTAGTCATTTATAGTCGCTCATTCTCCATATTGGGATGTAACAGGAGGCAAAACTGTCACAATTTTAAGGCATTAAAGCCAAATACAGCAAATGACTCACTTAAGTTGAAGATTTCCACACCATTTCCACTTCCACATTTTCCCTTCTTTTCCATCAAAGAGCTCGGCCTAACATCGCTACACATCAGTATAGAATTACTCCTTGGCTTTTAAAACAAATTTAAAAAATTAAAAATTCATTAAAAGAACTGCAGCCTTCAGAAGCAGGAGGTGGGTCTCATAAGGTAGGTTTCCATGGCAAATGGGGTCTCTGTGAGGACTTAAGATTGAACAAAACGTGCTCATAAAATATCAAAATTTTTGTTTATTATTTTCAATTTTAAAAAGCTGTCTGAAGGACCGTTGCACATTTAAGAGCGTGCTGTAAACCAGCCCGCAAAGTTAAATCTCACTTCAACCTCAACCATGGCCAAAGACTTATCTTTAGTCTCAAGTGTTGAGTGAAGTCATCTTGCAGCACATCACAAAGGAGCAGGTGGGCCTGTAGCTGTCTGCTGGACACATGGCCTTCATGTCCCCAAAGAGGAAGGCACACACATCTTTCCATCTACCAGTGAGGAAATTCTCATCTGGCCCAGGAAAGAGGGAAGTGCGGCGGCGTGTTCATGACATCGAGGTGAGCTGTACAGTCCCCAACCCAAGCCCTCTGTACAATGCACCACCTAACACCCGAGAAGAACCCAACAATATTTTTCACAAGTTCACTACCCACACACTCACACAGGTGGTATCATAGCCCAAGGTGGCACAAGAGAAGGTCTCCAGACCGTACCGCATACTCCCGTGTTTCGGTGGTAACCAAACACGGCTTGGTTAAAGAGTTTCATGCATACACCTGATCTCCAGAAGGCTGTCTGCTCCAAAACCACCGCAGTTCAAAGTGCCATAGCAGCAAGCTTGCACCACATGCTTTGAAGAAGCCTTTTTTTCCCCCCCACTGGATGTAACTATAATAACCATTTGAAAGAGCAGAACACACTCCGATACACAGCCTGCCCAGCAGACTGCTTTCTTTACACACTACCACACACTTTACAGGGTACCAATGTCATAAGCATCCAATGTGCAAGGAAAGATTCTGTAACCCCACCCCCTGCGTGCACACAGCATCCTGCTGCTGGAGAGGTCGTTCAAAGGCCCACGCCAGAACCCGACAATAAACCTTCTAAAGTCTGCTCACATTCGTGTCGAATACCCACTGAACTTCTACTGTTTGTCTGCTGCGACAGAGGGACACGTGCAAAGCCTGTGTACGAATCTGCGTTTCAATACGACAGTAACCCCAGTAGATAAAAGGCTGCCTTATATGTAAAGATGCGAAGCCTCGCAAGTTACAGAATGAATCTTCGTGCTGCAGACGTCACGGCCGTCGTCCGTCTTTGCTTTTACGGGCCCACAGAAAGTGAACACAGAAATGATACAACTCCTCTTGGCACCCACCATCTAACCTTTACCAGGCAGAGATGTGAAAAAATACTTGGTCAAAGTACCACCTCAAAACGCATCTGGGTTTTGCCTGTACTAAGCGATCGATTTGAAAAGACTCATTGTCCGGGTAATTGTCGTATCTCGGCTCCCCCGCAAAGCAAACAAAAACAATAAAGACGTTAATCGCTACGCCTGAATCGCTTCCCGAAACGCAGATTCAGGTACGCTCCGCTGTTCGACGCAAACGGAGAAACGTTCGACTGTGTCCGCAACACAAGGCAGGATTCGAGACACTCGAAACTTGCCTGTGTTGAAGCAGCAGCGCAAAATTGATGCCCGTTTCAGCGCAGACATCTGACAAAACTCAATAACTCCACCGGTTACTTGCAACTCTATACATCCAAAGGCAAACGCTCGAGTCTGAATTAAAAACCCTGTGGAAGCAAAGGTGCGAGCGCTGAGCTGCGGGGACGAAACAAAACAAATTTCCATGCCTTTGCCTGTCAGTGTGAAAACACAAAACAATCGAGACCCACCAGGCGAGCGCCGTCTACATTTCCTGTAAAAGTAGCTCTTGGAACTATTTCTGTACGCTGATGGGCACCATTTGCCAATATATCCCCACTCGGGGTATCAGGTGGCCTGCAGTGAGCTCAGATGCATGGGTGGGGGGTGGGGGGAGTTAATGGTTAAAGATGTTTTTTGTGCCCCTACTCCGCTGCATCCGGAGCAGAGTGCAGCCGGTCAGCAGACATCCTGCGAAAGCCGAGCGCAGTTCTCTCAACCAGCAAGTTCTTTCGTAGCACCCAGGGTCAAGCAGGTTTGTTCAAAAAAAAATTTTTTTTAAATAATTTTTCTGCAGCTGTAACAGATACAACATTTCAACTTTACGCCATCAACTGAAAACACGCCGACAATATTTGCTGCTCACGTCAACCCCTTTCCGAGAGGCTTCGGCACAACAGCGCTCGCCGGACGGCTTCTGACCAGAATGTGAAGCTGTTCTATTCCAGAAGGTAAACAAACCAGTTTGACACCGTCACAATCATTTGTTTTTGTCCTTGCAGAAGTGTCAAAGGAAACACTCTGTGTCACCACAATGGGTGCCGCGCGCTCAAAACCGAAAGGAATTCTGCCAAAGTTTAACTGCAAAACAGTTACTGTTAATATCAGGGAGACCCTGTTGCAGCCCGAGAGGCAAAACCAGCAGGTTCAGGAACAGCTTCCTACCTCAGGCTGTCGGGCTCCGTCACCTCGGACCCCCCCCCCCGTCACCTCCGCCGACGTCCACCACACGCGTGCATCCGTTTTCTTCACGTTTGTGAATACATATACACACGTACATGTGCGTGTACGTCTGTGCACTTGTATATATACGTTTTTCAATTCATTTACTATGTGCCATATAAACGGATTTTTTTACCTTTAATCTATATTCATTTTAATCTGTATTTGTGTTATTTTACGATTCATTTTCGAAATTCTCCTCCCCGTTCTGAGCACCGCGGACGCGAGGATCCCCATTTCGTGTGCCCCTGTATACCTGCTGCACAAGGCAGTTCGACAGTAAACAATCCTGGATCACTGTTATAAAGCTGCAAACCTGATGCTTTTATTATTGCTCTATTTCGCCGGACACGTTCGGCCCGGCGACTCACGGCGTTCAGGTTTTGTGTATCAAGAACCTTGGGGGTCGTTTATACCGCCGCGTATTTTTTTTTTACTAGCGCAATTCGGAGAAAGCATCTTGCTCAGATTTGGACCGACACAGCAAGAGCGGGACTGGAACAGAGATCCTTCAGATTGCATCTACACCAGGCCAGGCACGACACATGGGATTTATTTCACCTGACTGCGTTGGACTGATGCCTCATCCTTTCGCCAGCGATTCCAAGATAGGGTCCAGACCGCCGTGACCCCGACCGGGATAATCCGGTGCTGAATATCCAAGTCAGCATTTTTTTTAAAAAAAAAAAAAAATCATAACACAGCGGAAGCTCCTTGTTTACCAAGAGCACCAGGGAGGGGATTTGAACTGACAACCCTCATCTCCAGCTGCAACAAACTACAAGCCTTTGCTCTTAATTCCCTGTGGACTTTTTTATAAAGGATAGTAGAACACATACAATGCTGGCACTGCTGATGGAAGGTTAGAGGTTCAGAACAGGTGTAAAGTGGGGCAACAGGTAGTGTTTAAAGCTGTCCGGCAATCTGAAGGTCCCAGGTTCCTGCTGCAGTACTCTGGGCAAGGTACTTACCATGGTAAATCCGCTTAAAAGTGGCCGCGGACAAAGGCGTTTGTGCAACGCAGGTTAACACGCGAGTCACACACACGACCGGCAGTATGTTGGGTCTGCACCCACGGGGGACACGATCCACTCACTCTCGCCCTCGATCTTGTCGGTTCCCCGCGTCCACACGACCTGCCGGGTCTCCAGCTTCACCTGGAAGGTCCTGCGCTCGGGCCGCTGCGACTTCTTGGAGGAGTACAGGGTGAGGACGGTGCCGAGCTCCAGGTCGCGGTACAGGCTGTTCACCTCGGCCTCGCAGGCCGCCGTCGCCGCCCACGGTCCGTTCGCCAAGAAAGCGGCCGCCGCAGCCATGCTCTTCCTCGGGCGGCACGGAGGGCAGCTACAGCCGGAGTGGGGCGGTGGAGTGGGGAGGGGGGCGCCAAGCTCTGCACGGGAAGAAGAGCGAAAAGCCACCCGGCGACTGAGTGGGCTGTGGACCAAAGTGGGCACTGAGCGAAACTGACCGACCGACCGACCGACCGACCACGAGCGGGTCCGGCTGCGGGAAGAAAGAGCAGAGAAACGGGACGTGCGGCGGCCCCTGTGAACAGCCCTCCGCCGCCAGCCGGGACGGATGCCGCGCTCACGAGACGCTCCTTGGTGGCAGCGCCGTCGCGAGCGTCCCGGATCCTCGCGGCGCCCAAATTCCCCACAAATGACGCGAAAGCGACCGCTTAGGGGGGGGAGGGCCGCGCGCGCTCAGGTACTCCCACGGCAGCCGCCGGAGCGCCTCACCTTCTCAGAAGGCGGCGGACTCCACACAAAGCACGGCGGCGCGTCGTCTCCTCGTAACCTCGGCCCCGCTCATCGCTGCACCAACCGCCGCTGTCCCGCTCCTGCCCCGCGCCGGCGCTGCGGTGCTCGCGTTTCCCCGAAGCGAAGGACGCCTAAAGCCGAGGGAGAGCAGAGCGGTTTTCCCGTGGCGTCCTGAGGACAGCCCCCACACGGCAGCCTGCCTGCCTGCCTGCCTGCCTGCCTGCCTGCCTGCTTCCGACGCGGCAGCTGCGCCCTTCCCCCCTCAGAGCCCCGGCCGCGCAACAAAGCGGAGCGCGGCGGTCCGCATTGGATCGGGTCGCCTGGGCCCCTTAAAGACACAGCGGCACCACTGCAATCCCGCCCCCCCCCCCCTTTTCCACGGTGAATTTAACGCAAAACACTGCGTGAGTTCTGAGTGCTGAAAGTTAAAGATGTATACTTGCGCCCTGAAGGTTTTTGGTTCGGTTCCCTCTGATCTGCTTCAGTAAAGTTGGGTCCTCGCTCCTCTTTGCCGGTGTTTAAGTGCTACAGTACAAAACCCAGTGGAACCGGTTATAGTCTGAATTATGGTGGCACCAGGAGGTGGCGTAGTGGTCAGAGGGGCCGCTGGAGGACCCAGCTTACACTTCCACCTCCTGCTCACCCGGCTTTGTTCCAGTTTGAAATACAGCATAAATGGGTGACCGTCAGCAGCTTAGACCACAAATCCAACAACATGAGCTGCTTTGGACAAAAGTGTCACCTAAACTGTTAATGATGTCACTTAAAATGTACCTTAGCTAAATTTGTGTAGCTGTCGGAGGCAGAATTAGGGGCTCTAATTCAACAGCTACAGTATGATTTCATCCATAATTTTCTATTTTTTATTCTTGCTCTTTCACGGGAGGCCAAATGGCCGGCTCGGCATCAAAAAACCGATTATAAAAATAGAAAAGTGAACTGTTAGTGTGGTTCCAATCTCGTCGCCGGTTTTTATTAGCAGGTCTTTAGGAGATGAACCACAAATGACAGTAAATGTGTCTCTGCCCTCACATGGGCTCGCATCCCATCCAAGGCCCTGTGCTTCCGGCATGTTCTCTGGACACCTCAGGTAGCTGCACTGCTTCGCTGTCCTTTTACATCTAATTCTCTGTTTGCGGGGGGGTAAATCAATCCTCAGGAAACATCTCGCAGAGGAGAGCATAAACGTCAGCAGATACAAACAATTAACCGGCTTGTTTCTCTGTACGCAACTTTAGGATTATCTCTTTATCGTAACCATGACGACGGCAGTATTTAATCATCCACATGTCGCCATTAATGGGGCCTGGAAGGGATGCGAGCCCATCTGAGGGCAGACACACGTTTACCGCGTTTTCTATTTCATTCACTAAAGACCTGCTAATAAAAACCAGTGAGACTGCAGCAATAACAATCATAATAATAACAATAATAATCATTTCTGATGCCGAACCAGTGATTCTGTCTAATGTGAAACCGCATTTGTAACCGTTTTAGTTTAATTCCAGCATTTGATATGTTGAACTCCTTTCCCTTTATCCTTAAGACTCTTCTTGCAGAATTTCGGCATCCGGTGTAAAGGGTCACCGTGTTGTCAGAGATAAAATTATAATCTTTCAAAATACAAAGTGTCCCTTTGGAGTCTAATGACCGTGACCACGTGAAACCCTCACTTAGGATGAGAAGCACCACGGTGCCGAATTTCGAGTCCGTGGCTTCGGAAACAAAGCCGTGAGTGAAGAACAAACCAGGAGACGAGCGGAGATGTAGCTTTACGGATATAAAAATGGCTTCATTAAATCCAGCGTTTCAAGGGGAAAAAACAGATGCGTAAGTCTTGTTGAAAAAAGTCAAACTGCGTAGGATGAATAAATAAATTTGGTTTTAATGTCTTAACTAGTCAGTCCGATATGGGTGTTTGACCACATGACGAACAAGCAACTCAGTCGTAATACTGATGTTCGTCTACTGTAGCGTTAACATCATATGGTGGTGAAAGCCGGACGCTGAAGAGACAGGACTGGGAACATGTCCGGTGGCTCTTCGAGTTACAAATAAGAAGTCCGTTCATAGCTTGAGTTGAACGCAACTCCAAGGTCACTTTGAGCAGTTACAGCCCATAAAACGCATGATCCCAGCAATCTGGTGCCCACCACAGAAGCACAGGAGAGGCTGCCCCTGCGTGGGATACAGTGTAATTTTTACTCCTTTCCTTATTTGTATTTTTTTCAAACTAAAAAAGGAATTACATTACAGAAAATAAAAAAAGACAAAAATTCCTTATTTCTTCCAAGTTTCTGTCAGATTGATCGCAACGTTCATCAGCTTCCGGCCAGTTTTCACTGTCCTTATTATCCACGTTAAAATCTTAATATGAGAGACATCTCTAGATTTTTTTATGGGATATGTTACAAAAAAATGTAGGATATAGGTAGAATAAATAAAAGACTTTTCATTTGAGCCTTTTAAACTTTGAGCTTCATTAAAAGTAACTTACTGAACACTGACCCAGCTGCAAAACCCTGGACGTGTAGGTGGTCCCGCCAGGTGGGCTTGTTGTATTGCCAAATAAAGGCTGAGGGAAGAAAACACAGGGTGCTGTCACTCTGCAGCAGAGAACATTTGAAAAAAAAAATGAGCAAAGAAAACAAATAAAATTACAAGCATGGTGGTTATACATCAGACGTGAAGAACTGCATTCTTATCAGAAGACAACAATGTTTGGAGAAGCTGGAGGACAAAGGAGAGGATGAAGAAGACGAGGACGGATTCAATCGCAGCCTTCAACACTTACGGGGCGACAGAACTTTCTGGAAGGGCACTGATGACATGACAGCCACTTAGCCACAATTTACAGTTTGTAATGGTTAAAACAGGCCTAACCTCAACAGAGCCAGGTGGAAACAACCAGCGGCACCAAACAGAACTTACGACGCTTACGTGCGGACCAGCGGGGAGAAGAAGGGCTCGCTGTGGAGTCACGTCACGTCATCCCCAGACCAGGGAGCAGCGCAGACTTACTGTGGAGAAATTCCTTTTCCCTTCACTGAAATATCAGTTCGGGCTAAAACAGCCATTTTCTCAGTCGCTGACCGCCGAAATCACAAATGGCAGACAAACCACTCGGAACTTTTGAACACGGTTTGAACTTGACCTTTGTGACACAAGTTTGTTGAGAACTCTTTTTTTTTTTTACAAAAAATTGTGAATTCACTGACATTAAACTTGTATTTTGAGTTTAATTGAATTGAATTTAATATGAAGCCAAACGGTTTACAACAAATAGGTGTCTCAGCGTTGTTGTAGTAAATGATCTCGCTGAAGGACTAATGAGGCAAAAATGTGTGTGGACTTTATTGATGGTGTTTGGTGCTTTGGTTTCTTCCCATCATATTAATCTTCATGCTTCCAGCACAACACTAACAGTCATTGTTACTATGTGGGGTAACTAGAGACCTCCTGTGGCTGCAAGTAGAAAAGTTAGTTATGAACATGTTCGCTATCTGAACATATTTTCCCAGTTTTGCAGACAAAGTTTATGCCGCCTGACTGGTAAATCTCCAAAATGTTTGTATTTGTTAAACAGAGGCCACAATGCAACACAAAAGTCATAAACTGATGCTTGTCACTATTTTTGCAGCCCAGGGACTTCATCTAATAAATCATATGTTGTCACTCAAAGTGTGTATTTATTAACTCCATTGGCCCTGAATTTTTTTACCATGAAAATCAGATTCGCAAACAGTTCCCATTTTCTGTTTGAAGCAGCTGCTGTTGTACAAACGCCCCGCTTCTCACTGGGGTGTCTAGGATAATAAACACAAAGAACTGCTAGATGTTACGTGATAAATCGCTCTCCGAGCCCATCGGATACATCCATCAATAAAATATATTCAAACTATAAAGGATGACTTATATATAAACATCTTCGCGTTGAACCAGTCCTGTTTTATATTTAGCAAAAGATGCGGTCTGTAAATTTTACATCAACGTGGATTTTTCTTAAATTTGACTGGCTGTCGCTCTGATATGCAAAATCCAAACTGTTTTTTTTTTTTGACCATCACAGAAAACAACAGATTTTTATACAGGGTTTTATTTTTAAATAATCTACAGTTGCATAAAAGCAAACAGAACCAAAGAAGAATCATGACTGATGGCAAGAGACTGATGAGGTGGATGAAGCATCAGCATCAGCATCAGCTACTTACACTAACAGTCCTGTTTGTGAGTAAGTGAGAAATTCACCTTTGCATGAGTTCATGTTAGAATCTTTTATTCCTCATCCTAGTCTTTACACAATTACAAAAAATACCCTAAATGTACTTTATCTGCAATGTAATGTTTTTTTTTTTAATTTTTGGCAAAGAACATATCCCTCACATTATTTATCAACCACTTGGAAGAAAAAAAAAAAAATCATGACAAATCCACATTGGTACATGAAAATATATCAGTTTCTTCAAGTAACAGACAGAGGATTTTTTTCTTCCTTAAAACAGAAGTGAAATGAGGTTTAAATCAGATGATCACTCATAACTGCAGAAGGAAAATCATACAGTTCAGAAGATGCACTTAAAATGGAAACATCGGTTCACATATACACTGAAGAAAAAAATCCCTGATTAAAAAATGTAAAGTAAGAAAGGTCATTCACATTCTGTCTGCTAGTTACAAGAACATAATTGTAATATTTCCTCCACACTGATTCTGACATCCCCACTTAATGTCACGATCTGGATTCCACAGTTGTGTTCAACCCAGACGCACATTTAACACATCAGTCGCACCCAGGCAAACGCACAACTTTCACACTCAGCACAATCCCAGCTGGTCCTTCGTTGCTGTCTCACAAGGCGCAGGTGAATTTTAAGGAAATTTGCTTTTCTATTAAAATATACAATTTATTGATAAATCTGAGGGCTAAAAATACATACCAAAAGAAAATTAATAAATTCATGATTTAAAAAACTTTTTTTTTGCTGAGTTACAGCAGCTATGAACCATAAAGATCACAAGTTCATTATGCCCTTGCTTGATGGTCAAACCAGTTAAGGTGAAATATCATCTTGTTGTTTGGAACCCAGTTACTGTAGTAAACTGGTGGATATGGGTTGGGACCCTCACTTTTCTTTGCCCCCCCCCCTCACCCCAGATTATTAAAAAACATTCCCATTCAGACTTCATAATTGTTCCCCCTTGTCCATCCACTCACACACACACACACGCACACACACACACACACACACACAGAGGCACGCTTCAACTTACAATATTCTATTCCATCCTCTTCCCATCCCTCTTTTATTTCTTCACTACTCCACATCATACCTGGCCAAGCTGACCACACATTGGAATCAGTAATGCTAAAAATATTTAAAGAAGTTAAATAAAATTTAAAAAAAAATATACAGTTACAACAGCAAACAGGATTAAAACTCAAAGTCTTGGTCTGCCATGTCAATGGCCCAGGCAAACTTCTCCCGTTGGGTTTTATTGTAAATTTTCTCAATGGTTACGTTCCACTTCTTGCACCTAAAGCAGAAACAGGAGAAAAGAGAAAGAAATTACCAGGGTAAAATCCAGCACACATAAGACGCAGGCAGCTGGGAAGCTGTCATTGGACAAGGGAGGAACCAAAGAGGCCAAGTAAATGGGGAGCTGGGCTGCAGCCAATTGGCTCAGCCAGTTCCTGCTGCCATTGACACAGAAGATGTTCCCAAAATAAACTCAAGTGCCTGAGGGAGGGTGGACCAAATCCTATTCACAAGACTATGTCTGACGTTCATTCAGCTATAAAAAAAAAAAAAAAAACTGGCAAACTGCTGCAATTCTTCTTCACATGTAAGAAAGTGAGTGCCTGGGTTGTTTTTCGGCTGCTGTCTATTAATAACATTGACACGTCTATCCAAGACGACCTGCAGCATTCGCCGTATTGTCACACGGAACCTCTGTGTTCTCGAATCTTGTCTGTTGTGCATTTTACGTCCTGCTCAAAGCCACACACAGCCACAGAAGAGTGGCTGTAACCGCTGTGCTGTCTGCTTCTCCCTTTCGATTGTAATTTTACTCTTTACATCATTTGCTTAATGGAGATTTTCAAGGGTAAGTTTACGGTTCCCATCAACAGCCCAGGGCGGGGGATGACAACTTGTTTTAACAGAGGTGTGTTGTTTTACCCTTAACTAGTGACAGCTGGGTAGTATCACACATGCAACAGAAATTATTTATTCTGATCTGCAGGGATCAGCATCTGCCCTCTTTCTGGTATCAAACACCCCATTACGGTAAAACTTCACTACATTAACATATTCAGCACCCCGTGTATGCTCATCTTTCTCCACTAATGTGACGTGATACCCTAAGGCCGTGTTCAATAAGCTCTACAGAGAGAATGACAAAGCAAGGGTGGAAATGCAAAAATCGGTCACACGGTCACTTTTATGTCAACACCTAGATGTTCTGCCGGTCACCGGTCAGGAGCAACCGAGACTGTCAGCATACATCTGCGTCATCTGATGTCACGAGAAAGTGCTCAGGAGTGCAATTAAAGTCTCGTTTCCATTTTGTACAAACCCTTATATATTTCCAGTTGAGATTACAGCCACTAGACGTGTAACCTTGTGATTTTATTAAGAATGTCTGAGAGATGCAGGCGGGGATATACAGTTTGTGCCATCGAATCAAGTGTGACTCACAGCGACAATTCGTATGGTTTTGTAGGCAAGAAAGAGAAAGGAGGTGGTTTGCCAATCTTCTTCAGCATGTTTGCAGGGGGCAGACATGAGAAAACGTGGCGACCCAAGACCTGAGAGACGCGAGTCTGACCCACAGCGCCACCGCATCCCCTTAGCTCAGAGGAATCCCTATGTGGCGCCAGCGATGTTACACTGTTGAGAAAAACTTGCAATGAAACAAACTCTGTGAAAACAGCAGCAATTCTCAGTCAAGACCGTGACCTTGTGCCACAAAAAAATACATCTTGCTACAGTCTGTTAATACTCTGATTTATCATTTGGACTCTTTCAATCTCACAATTGCCTGGGCTGTTGCAGCTGCCAAACAAAACCAACTCTTCACCTCTGGGCTGGACTGTTTAGTCTGACGGTTAAACAAACAGATGGGTGGACAGCAGTTTACTGTGTGTCGAGAGCTGCGAGCCTCCGCCAAAAAGAAACCCTATCTGCAACAATAAGCCCCCTAGCTGTATGTCAGAAAAAGACTTTTCTATTGTCTTTCATTGTATATTCTATGTTCACTTCTGCAGGTTGCTACCATAGCCGGTCGTATAGTCTTTCAGGCTGTGTGCCTGGCAAAGCGAAGGCCCTGGGTCCCAACTTTTGCTGCGGTGCCCTTGAACAAGGTACTTTATCTGAATACCCTACTGTGCAAATGAGCAAATGATTTTATAATCATTTTATATACCAGTATCAACATCAATATCAAACACTGTAAGTTGCGTCAAAGAATAACAATAGCTGTTCGTATCAGTTAGATACCTAATTAGCATCTTCAAATCAACCTATATATAACAACAAACTGACTTTAGCAACTTAAATGTTGCGTTCTGTTACATTTTGTCAACAGTATTGGCAGAAGTGATTTAATTCCCACATTTCAGAGAACTTTAATGAATAAATTGAAGCCGTTGACGTCTTGCAGTCCATCCAATTGTACATTTGAAACTTGACTTGAATTCTAATTTGCTGGTCAGTCAGAAGAAATGACCAGCTGAACAAGACTTAGTCTTTTGTCACTTTTCTGTGAGAGCTCTCACCAGGCCACTGAGATCCTGGGGTCCAGGTAATTGAGTTTGGAGGTGCCTAAGGCAATTTGCTTATTCTCCTCACGGTCAGTTGCCTGTACTTCAAGCTTCATTAACTGCTCCTCTATTCTCTGCACAGCTTTCTTCTTGGTCTCCACAGCTCTACAAACAGAAGAAGAAAAAATGTCACACGTGTCTAGCCCTAGTCACAGAAGGCCACATAAGCACTTCAGCAGCTGACATTATTATTCTCATAACTCAGTAAAGCCAGCAAACTTGATCGGACTGAAGGTCTCGGGCCTCCTTACCTAAAGTTTTCCACAAGTGACCGAAACAGGCACTTACTTTTTGGTCTTCTCATCTTTCCGTACTTTGGCATCTGCCTTGGCACTCTTCAGTTCTCTTCTGGCCTCAGCTAGCTGATCTTTCTTTGCATCTATCTGGGGTGACAGAGAAAGACAAAACGGGGATGAAGAGCACAGGCACGGAAGGGGCGCCTTGTGATGGTCAACTGTCCTGAGGAACACGTTACCTTGCTCTGCAGGTTCTGCATGGATTTCTCAAAGGTCTTAGGAGGGGCTCTCTGGTGGTTACACAGGATGGCCACAGCACGGTTGGCCCGGTTGTAGGACAAGATCTTCGCGGGTATATTGTCCTCAGCTGGTAAAAAGATAAGTTACAGATGTTAATAACTGATTGCAAAATCCACACAGGTTCAAGATATTCAATTCAATAAACACATCGTATAGTTTTATATTCTTGTTAACTACACTTCAAAAGTCGCATTAAGTATAAAAAAGACAGTAACAGACCAAATGCATTTTAAATCCAAAGACAAAAATCAATACAGGTATCCCCCCACTTACAAGCGTAATGCGTTCCTGGAAATCGCCTCCTACGGGAAAATCTCATAAGTCCGAGACGTAGTTGCCATTTATTTCAATGGGAAAAAGCTTTCCTGGTCCCACAAAGTGACCCCCACCTTTGCCCAAGGAACACCAAAACCCATCAAAATGGAGATTATAACATTTATATTAAAAACAGACATTAATAATGTGGAGCAATGTAATAACAATATAGATGCTCCAAAACTGAGATGAGATCACACAAATGCGCAGGAGAATCTTGGAGCACAACTTGTCCACAGTTGCTGTCTCCCCATCTTTGTTACAAGAACTTGTGGCAGCAACACCAGCCTCCTCGTGGGTCACTCACAACAAATAATAAAAAGGGATCAGAGTCGGGGAAGACGGCAAACATATTTGTTGGTGAATCAATAAAGGTTATTAATTCATTTCACTCACAATACGTGAAAACTTGTACATCAAAGACTTGTTTCTCGGGGGATACCTGTATTTGAAAAATAAATGGCAACTAATAAACAGTTGGCCTTCGTTACATGAAGCTTTGAATTGCAAGGAAGGCCATAAATGTCCTTGACAAAATACAATATTAATAACAGTACCACGGATGAAATGCCGGAAGCAGAATTTAAGAAATGTACTTCCTAGGTAATCTACCCCGCAATATTGACAAACAGATGTTAACCAGCAGCTCGCAGTATTGATGCAGGTCTTGTGATGGTCTTTGCTCCAGCTGAATTATTCTATCGTGCATAAACTTAAGTCACATACTGTGAATCACGCCAAAGAGTGTATAGAACATCCTGAGCAGAATTAAGTGTTGAGGAAAACCCATTGCAGTGCAGAAACTACAAAAAAACTTTCTGGGGTGTTGGTGCCATAAAAATATGTTTTTTTTTAACTAAGCCTTTGTGTACTTTAAAATAAGACTTGTAAACTTAAATAAAGAACTGGCTAATGTAACTTATCACTTATGAAAGCGTAGAAACAACGCACTACATTCACTGGAACCACAGAATAATTTAGCTACAAACACAGATGTACATATTACTCCACCGTTTCAGGATTTGAATTGTGTCACTCCTTCTACGAGCGGCTCAATCAAAGCTATTTATCGGAACTTGTAATTTCGGACTGTCGTCCACCTGCAACCAGGGTAGTGACCGATGGCCAGGCTGCAAGTCGCATCCTACCAGTGACAGAGGGATTATGAATAAGTGTGTCGTCCACCAGTAACTTCTTTTCAAACGTTTGTTGCTGTTTTTGGCCTATTTTGTTTTGTTTCTGGCCACAGTGAAGTGGAGGGTGTTCTGCTTAAATCCAGACCTGTGTCGTTTTGATTCAGTTATAGACACTCGGCCGTCCGGCGACTGTGACGCCGCTAGCTCTGTGGACGGAATTGATAAAGGAAACACGTGGAACGTTTGCTGAAAAGTGTCCTGACACCAGTATCCCAGCAAAGAGTACGATACAGGATTCGGTCGCAAAGTGGATCTGTGACAAAACGGCGTCAGTCAAACTCTTAGGGCTGCAGAGGTTGTGGCTGACTGAACAACGGATTACAGCAAGCGATAAAAGAATCTATTTGAAAATTATCGTGACCGGTGGGTGTGAGTCCGACTTCGTTGTCTCAAATTAAAACCGTATCGTGTGACATGTATACAAGAATTAAAGGAGGCAGATGGCAAAACGTTAATTACCATGTCTAGCTTCTCAACGAAAACGTATTGATCCACACAGATCTCATCAATATTTTGTGCATTTAGTCTGCCAAAAATAAAAGAAAAAAAATACTTTCTTGATTTTTCCGTGCAAGCGGGCTGGTTTTATGTGGAACGCCCTGTATATTATTAATGCGATTAATAAATTATTTAGTACTGTATTCTGTGCCAAAGTGTTTTTTAAAAAGTATAGCATGATCATAATATTTTTAAATACTTTCTGTACCGGTGAGATGCAGTAAGTGCAAGTGACGTGATCTCTTGCGACTGTTCAGCTAGCACGTCTGCTCACCTCGCTAATGGCCGGTCAGTCAGTGGTGTTGAGTAGCGCAGAGACAGGGACAGATGTTATGGGGGGCATGGCGGCAGTTGTGGGAAGATGTTTATGACTCGTGAGAACAACTAACACTGTGGCAGCTGGCTGTGCGTGGGCAGGGCAGGTGTGTAGCACACAGTATCGTATGGTGTTCAACTCACGCATTTTTACACTACGATATCACACCTGCATACCGTGCAATGTTTTCATGCATTTTCATAACATTTTTCATAACATTTTTTCAACTACAGTATAAGCTATAAAAGCTTAATCACGACGTAGTATATTTCTTCGTACGGCTGTCAGCAGACGTTACTGTTATACTACAGCTTTGTACATGCGCTGTACGGGTGCTGCTGATTGTACATTAGAAGATGTTCAAATATAGATGTTTTAATTTGCTGCAAGATTCTCATTTGCTTACAAGAATTCTGGGAAATCATTAAAAATTAAATGTTTGGACAATTTTCATCTGTTTCTTTTTTATCATTATTGCCGTTATTATTGACCATCGTAAGTGTGAATCCATCGTATCGTGAGTCCATCATTAGCTGAGGACAATCTGTATGCATTCTGAAATCACAGAGAAATTTTTAAACATTCTAAAATTGTATTTATCAATTCTAGATACTTTTACGAGGGAAAACGACAAGCAAAAGGACCGACAAAACCTCAGAGACACTCTTCCATTTCGCCAAGCTTCTCCAGAAGAACACGCTAGTGAAACTGCCTGTGATGGTGGTGGAGGAACATGCCTGGGATCACTTACGGCAGGTCAGCTCCTTCAGTTGCTGCTGCAGGGTGATGGAGGCGTTGTACGTTCGGAACACTTTGGCCGTGAGTCCATCCATGAGCTCCTGAAGGTGCTTGTTTAGAATAGAGGTCTACAGGAAAAGACACACACTGTGCATGAGTACATGTCCACCCTCCTGTAGCATCAGCTAGATACAAGCTAAACACAGACTAATGAAAGTGGTCACATTCGCTGTTATTATTACCACCAGACTACTGCAGGATAAAAGCCCAACTGACCAGACACATTTTCTTACATTGAGGCGGTCAAAGAGGTCATCCTCAGGCTGCTTGTTTTCCAAGAACAGCTGTAAATTCTTAAAAACCTGCAGGAGAAAAAAAAACAAAAATGTACATATTAAAAGGACTGTCTAATTTAAATGACAAACACAAAGAAATCTTCCCTACTGTACACACTAAAGCAGGAAACAAAATACCACAGAGATATTTATTTTCTGTAAAGGTCCTTTATCGCAATGCATCCTTGTCAAAATGTGTGAGAGTGCCTGACAGTGAAGATGCACGTTCGCGCCTTTCTTGCGCCTGTGCCAGTAACAGCAGGAAAAAGTGCTGACGGAAATACTTTGGAGCCAAGACCACGTTGGTTGTAAACATCCTTGCAGCAGTCTGGCCCGTGCCAGCAATACCGCTGCAGCTACTCACAGTGACACACATCAAGGCCAAAGTGCCACTGGGTAACTCAAGAAACGAGACGTGTGCTTTTTAATAAGAACACAGATGTGTCAGACTCCATCAGCCAATTTCCAGGAACTCTTTACGCTTGTAAGTAGGAGGGATACCTGTATTAGTACTTCAGAGGCAGCAGGGAGAGCTGTGGCTCTCCCGTACTGCACTGCTGCCGCATGTCTACAATAGCGGTGTCTCACTGCTGTGGGGAGTTATAGTGGGTGTGTTCACTGTGGTCTAGAGCTTTGGAGTGACCAAGTTGTTGTGCTCTGGGAGTGCCGGTGTTTAAACATACTGTGGAGACACAAAGATTGCATTTACAAAGTCCAGTCTCTTGAACCCTCCTTTCCTAACACTGCTGACAGCACAGTTGAAGCAAGTCGCTGCAGTACTATTAACTTACTAATAAATAGGACGTTTTTGACGCATGCACTATTTTTGTAATAACAGTCCATTTTCTATACATCTTACAAATGAAAACATTGTTTTTTCCTACTTCTTTTCACATAGCCACTGGAACATTGGCTCGGAAATATTGTTTTTCATTAGCCACCCACTAACCCTACCCTGCAATTTACGCATTTGTATTTTTTGAACCCAACTTGTCAGGGTGGGGTTTTACTGTACCTACATTGCAGTCTACCTGGATAAAAGCATCAGCTGAACAGTATAGAAATTCAGACAGAATCCTACATGTCACAGAGCATTAGGTGTCAAATAAAGCTTAAATCTGATGTAACTTATCCAATATATATATACACCTCAAGATCAGCCTTGGACTCTTTCCATTCAGTTCATCACAAGCTTATTACCCTCTTCTCCACAGGAATGGTGTTGTAGTAGCGGATGGAGTCCTTTCCCAGAAAGTCAAACTCCACCACAAACTCCTGGCCATTCAACTCAGGGTAGAGCTTGATGTGCTCCACCCGCAGAGAGCAGCAGCCCACAGTGTCAGCTGTCTCGCCCTCCTCCTTCTCGTTCCCTGCCCTCAAGGCCAGCTGTAGGTGAAGAAGGCCAGTGTAAGACAAACACAACTTAACAGTAAAGCACGTGAAAAAGAAAGTCTTAAAAAGGTATATATCCAACCCAACCCATAACCCATAAATAAATCGAGCATCCTCTGTATGTTTAAGCGTTTGCTTTACTGATTGTGTGGATAATAAAGAAAGCTGAAGGTGACCATTAAGCTGACAAAAGCTGGACGTGCTTCATGTGATAATATCACCAGTTAGGACTGAACAGGAGCTTGGAAAGATGACATTTTTATTTCATTTTCATTCATTTTAAAGTTTTAGTCTCAGTTCAGTTTTAGTCTTAAGTTAATAAAATATACATTTTTCCATTATAAAAATTAATAGAAAACATAAAAATGTAAAATAAAACGGTTTCACTGCAGTGAACTGGTGCCCCCGTCCAGAGTGTCACAGCCTATGTTGTGGGATAGGCTCTGGACCACCGCAGCCCACCATGACAGACAATGAATTGGGAAATATATATACACATACACACCAACACTGTCGACTGGGATTACTGATGTATACAAATAAACACAGATCTTTCTCTGGCGTCTTTACAAGGCTCAAACAAACATGGCAGACTTAGAACTGCATTTAACTCTATCGATCTATCGAGCGACCGAACAAGACTTCAGCAGCAGCAGCAGCGCATGGAGATGGCCACCCGCAAGACATTAGCCTACGTGAGATCTTTTTGGTGGCATCAGAGCCCATCATTAACTGTGAGTGGTGGCATCACGGTGTACAATTGCACGTGTGGTGTCAGGCTCCACGCGTGGCGAGGGTAAGGGGTGAAGTTAGCAGATTTTCAGCAGAAATAAAATTGCGGGAAATCCGTTCTGCCACATCAGGTGATGAGACGTGAGGCTGGCGAGACAACGGGGGCGATAATGGGGTAAACACTTTACTTGACATGAAATAGTTTAGAACATAAAGGGCCTAGAAGTGTAAAGTGTAAATCGTGTAAATTTGTGTTTCATTCTGGAGTAATAAGGATACATCGGCTAAACCAGTATTGGTGTTTTCAGTGCGCAGCTA
This sequence comes from Arapaima gigas, assembly GCA_900497675.1. NCBI lineage: Eukaryota > Metazoa > Chordata > Actinopteri > Osteoglossiformes > Osteoglossidae > Arapaima > Arapaima gigas. Next base: position 245,499 of record UFQX01001173.1, read on the forward strand.
CAGCCTCCGTAACACTGAGTCCGTCGACATTGTCGAGATAAAAATTCACATGTTAACACATGATAACAATCCACTGCTAATACAAACTAAATTCAACATTACCAGGTAACTTGCCCTTCAACCAGACATCTGTTATCAACCTGCCTCAAATGTTCAAGAATCTTGTGGCCTAAATTACTATATTTGTTTCCTTTTGGCAGCTCCTGAAGTTATGTAAACATTGGCCATAAAGACAGTATAAATTTGGTATTAAGTGGAAACAAAAGTTTAATGATTAACAGATTACAGCACTTTCCCTCAATAAAACACAATAAGTGTTAACTCACCATATACATTCCATTTCCAAATCAGTGTTTACAGCTTTCTTCTTATGCATAAATACAAGAATATTTTATATTTAAATATACTGTCCACTATATTCTCCGTACTGCAATATGGTTTATAACATGCTGCAGAACAATAGTTTTCTGTATCAGTACTGACGACAGGACTCAGCTTGCCTTGTCAATGAAGTAGAGTGCTACAGCTCTCTGGCGGATCCGCATCTCTTTGGACTTCCAGTCGTCCCGGTACTGCGCTCGGATCCGGTCTACGCACTTCTTTAGCCTCCGAGCTGTCTCGTACTTTTGCCAGTCTTTCTCTCCCTGGAGACACAAGCAAGTGCAGTTACCAGTGTGCTCGATGTTACAGGAGAATAGGGGCACAGCTGTAAACGAAGCACAAAGACACTAGAACTCAAATGCAAAGGGCCTCCTTCTGCACCTTGATTCTGGAGCTTGGGTTCAGCATGATGTACTTGATGGAGCCCTGAATGTTTTCTGTCCAGGACGCAAGCCACGTCACTTTGTTGTCGTGGCGGATCTCCTTCCACTTGGTACCCGGTGGTGGTTTGGGATGTTTGGAGTCCCTACAAGTGCATGCATTTCAAAACAAACCATTAACCTGAAGCAGCTTGCAGGCGAATCTTAAAACGTTTTAGTGCGTTCTTAGCCTAAAAATAATCCGAGCAATACTAACTAACCCTGTACGTTTTAATGATGTCGTTTTGCCCCATAGTGGTAAACTGTACTTTGAGGTGGCAAAGAATTTGCAGCACTTTCATTCATCTGCCACAGACACACGCTATAAAGAAACGGGGCAGACAGAGCGCCGCTGCCCAACTTCCACCGGCGTGTGCGGGAAGCCGTCTTTGAAACAGGGTCATGGTGTACAGCACAAACAAACCATGTGATCCGGCACACTGCCGGGCTCGCTGAACACAGGACAGGACATGAGCAGCTAAAAACAGCACCGACCATAACAAAACAGTGATGACGATGGTAACAATGAGTTCGGCTAAACTGCCACAGGCCTTCAGAGAGGAGGCACACAATAGCCTAGGAAGGCCGTGGGTGAGACAATGCAGCCCTAGGCGTGGACAGCTGTGTCACACAAACATGTTCAGATAATAATGTGATCCAGTAAGAACAATGAAACCAATCAAGTTATGTCAAAGACACTGTGAACAAACAATTACTACTGTGTATGAAATATTCCTATTGTGCAAGCAATGTTTCAAATTATTTAATTTAAGAAGTTGGTGGCAGGGGAAAAAAATGGAATGTAGTCTAGCGACCCCTAGTGACCAAAGCAGGCCAAGAAATCAATATCTCCTACTGAAAGGCAGATGGTAAAGGCTGCAGGGAAGTTATTGCTTCAGACAAGAAAGGCAAAAATACATATTCAAAAACCTAGTATGTTGCAAAGCAATTCAATGCAACAACAACGTGCACAAATGCGTTAATATTGTAAATAATATTATGACTTTGAATGCTGTCCAATCAGCACAACGAAACTCATCAAGTTCTTCCTTACCCACAATTTACTATGTGTTTATAAATGAGCAGTAGTTCCAAGACCATTACTACCAGTTTAAACAAATTCCCTCAGAAAATGAAAGGAAAAAGCCATGTAACTCAACTCTGGTCTGCAAAGAGCTATTTCTGGACTGGTCTCACACAATCTTCCCGCTAAGGGTGTTTTCAGACACGTTAAAGAAGGCTGTCAGGAACCCCAGGTCTCATTTAAAGACTAAAAAAGATCAGAAATTCGTATCTTGTCTCCTAAATTAAATAACGATGTTACATCCACTGCTTTGTCCGTTTTGTTTTTTCCTGTCCCCGATTAGGACTGGACAACAGGCCCATCCATCATCGGTGACCTCTGGAAGTTGTATGTCATTAGTTGGAGAAGTAGTGGGATGTTCCTTAAGATGTCAGCACTTCCAAGGAGAAACTGTGGAGGACTCCCTTGCCTTCAGAAGCTTGTTGTCCAGTCAGTTCATTGACAAATATCACCATACCCCTAGACAACCTTGTGGTTTTAAAAGGAGCTGAGCCCCAAGCTGGCTGCACTCACTTGCTACAGTTAATGATAATGTCCTCTGGCCGGATGCGCCGCTTCAGCATGCCCATCTTGGGGTGGTCCCCTCGGCCACGGAACAAGCCTGGAGGCTCTATGCGGAAATTGCCAATTCGCTCCCTGTGGTTGTCCATCACGCAGAAGCCGTACTCCTGAAGGATCCGCTCGTTCTCTTCTTTTATTTTCTGCAAGATGCCAACAGTTTATGATGAGGAAAACATTTAAGCCTTCTTTAGGGTGATACGAGCCAAGTCAGCAGGCCTTCAAATAAATTCATTTACGTGTATTGTTCTAACAGTTTTTGAGCAAACCTGCTCTCCAAATGCTGCTTTAAGTGACGGTTTTCTTGAATATCTGCTTTTCAGTGATGGCGTTCTTGCTTTTAACTATGCCTCTGAGTTCTGACTTTATCAATGTCAGTTGGCATGGCGAAGATGCGTATGCTGATTATTGCACATCTTTGCGTCGTCTGCATTTCTAAACCTCACAACGAATGACCTCGATACCACACACGAACTGGAAATGGCTCACCTGCTTCTCCTCTTTCGACATCTGTTTTCTGGCTTCCGTCTGAGCCTTGAAATATTCGCTCATTTCAGTAAAATCGCACTTGTTTAAGTCTGTAATCTTAGATTTCTCTTCTGGTGTCATTTCCTAGACCCAAAGAAAGAGCACATACAATTCACCACAACACAATCATCCTCTGTGCCACAAACTTGTTTCCAAAATGTACTAGCTTGTATGATTTTTTTTGGCAAAGTAATTCTGTGGGAAGTTATAAAACCCCCCAACTGTCCAAAGTGAAAGATGTGAAAACGAATGATGCAGTTACAAATACATGAGTGCGACCCATTTCTCTACCTTCCTCCAGTCCTTGAAAAAGTTCTGGCGGAAGATTTCCTTGGTAGTGTACTCATGGTCTAGCATTTTGGCAAAGAATGTGGCCACTTCCTCAGCCTGGGGACTAAGCTTCATGTACTTCCCTGTGGAGGACCCACAGTGAGTCAAAGCCAGACCAGCATATAACTCACATTATTCAAATGTTCACTTACACAGCTACAGGACGACTTCTGGCATTCTCAAAAACAACAATTTGTGCAGACAAATGCAAGGAACTAGAAAAACAAGGCTAACTAAAATCTGATTTAACCTGGAGAGACGCAGCTCATCTGTTTTTTACTTACGAGGCACTACCGCAATATTTCATGCAAGGGAAAACACTTGGGGCTCATGTCTTCAGAACGCTTACCGTCATAGTAAAACTTCACATTACTGGGAAGAGGTTCATATGGAGGGGCGAAGACAGGACCTTTGTGCTCCAGAAACTTCCATTTTGAACCATCAGTGTAGCGCTCCTCTTCCCACCTACGATTAAATCAAAGGAAAAAATCTTTTCAGCTATACTGTACACAGTGACACAGGTGTCAGTCACCAAACAAACACACAAACAAATAAATAAACCTGGCTGCAAGTGTCAACATGCGCCACCTTAATAATAGTGTATATCCCCCGTTATCTCGTGCTTTTCAGGGAAAATATCTTTCGATTATAGTGCAAACATGACTCTGACCCTTTTCAAATGGCCAGTTTTCAAAGGTTTGGATCTGGTTCTGGTTATACATGGTCAAGCATTCTAATCATATGTGTAATAATGAAATACCAAGGGTAAATTTTGCATTAAAAAATGAAACCCAGAGAGAATGAATGTAGTAAGTGACAGTAGTAAGTACATAGTGAACTAGTGTAGATTTATAATACATTAGTACTTTTCCATTTTACCTACCAAAAATGTACACCTGTATTCCTTTGGTATCTTTCATCGGACTTATATAATACATCAGAGCATCCGCCCTTATTACTGCTTTCAAACAACCAGTAAGCATTCTGTGTCAAATTGAAAGTTGCAAATATATTATAAATGTATGACAGCTTCTCCCTTATTGCTATAGCACATGCAAACGTGCGCTTCCTCTGCTCACATATCAGTCTGTGGCTTTTCCCATGAACGTACCATTTCCACTTTTCCTCTGGCTCCTTCTTAGCCCTCTTCTTGCCATCGACGTCATCTCCTTTCTTGTCTTTTGTTTTCTTTTTTGACTTTATATCCTGCAAAATCCAGAGAAAAATGACAAAAAATGAGTGAGACTGAACTGAGTTCAACTACTATTTGCATAAACCCTTATAAAGGGGAAAGTTTCCAAATCAAAAGTAACAAAACTTACTTCTTCTTCTTGTTTCCTCTTTTTTGCCTTCTTCTCATTCTCCACCTTAATTTTTTTAGGCCTGAATTCATAACTGAAAAGGCACATCAAAGTTCCAGTTATTACAAATGTACATAATAAAACGTCGTGTGTCCTCATCTTCTGAAGACTAACCTCACACGCACACATGTACACATCCAGCTTGACATGGCATAAAACCCAGTGATATTTAAAATGTATAAACCTTACATTTCCAAATCCCCTCCCACTGGAATATGCTCCAATTTCAGGCTCTCTGCCTCTTCCAAGAAACATGAGAGTCCAGTTAAAACATCACCAGTAATGTCTGCACAGACTTCTTCCAAAAGCAGAGGCTGCACAGCTTCCTAGATACAGTGTAATAGGGGTTTCTGTTGCAAACTGTTGCCGAATACTCACTCATCATCATCATGTTCCCGCTTTAGTGACTTCTCATGTTTGGGAGACTGGTAGAAGCCATCTTCTGTTTCGGTTTTAATGTGAGGAGGGCTAACAAAAGGGGGAAAAAATGGTTTAAGGCTTATCTTAAGTGACACAGGCTTCTGATATCACAGAATTTACACGTCTGTTTCATGAACTGGATAAAGACATAACGACACAAGATGTTTGGCCAGAAGCCTTAACTAGTCAAACTAATGATCTCAGACCGAAAGCTTGCAACAAACCACATTCTCTCGCTGTTATTTCAGTGTGGTCAAAGACCCCTCCGCATATACAGTAAATCCCACCTGGCAAATCCATTTTCTTTCTCTTTCTTCGGTTTTTCATCAAAAGTCAAGGATTTACTCTGTTAGAGAAGAAGAGAGCTAAGCACTTCTGAACTGAATTCAAAGAAAATCAGTTCTTAGTAAGACATACTACACAGAAGAACAGTGCAGCAATACAACTTCTGGGCAAGACAAACACATATCAGAAGGACATTTCGGGCTGAGTAGAGTATCGCTGCTATTCCTAGTCCTTCAGCTACATGTTGTGTGTTTTACTGTATTCTCTGCTCTAGATTAAGTTACAAATTCAAGTTAGGCTTAATGGAAAGGGTGCTACAGAAACATAAAATAAACCAAACTAAGATAAAGTGAATCCAGCCACACTGTACTCAGCACAGAGAGCGTAGCTGGAAGAACGTTTATGACCTAATGCCAAGGATCTTGCTATCTGCTAAGTAGTAATACTAATAATAGCATTATAGTAATACTTAGCAATATTTATTACTTCCATTATCGATGTCATCCAATTTCCAATACAGAATTTCACTCATATCAGTCGCCTAACAGCAATCAAGAAAGCATTTAACACTAAAGAGCTTCTAATCAGAAATGGGTTAGATATTTTGGTGGGAAACATTCCTTGCACTGTTGAGCATGCGTAGCATTTTGTGACTGCACACATATTTAATGTGTAAATGCAAACATAACGAATAATTGGAGGTACACGTCAATACCTCAATACCGGAAAGTAAAGGTAGGCAGAAAAACCGCAACTAGTGTGTTAGTAGCAGAGCAGTTCCCTAGCAACCCACTGTTTACACCGAGTTGTTTCCACTAAGCTATAGTATCTATTGAGTCAGATACTCACTGAATGTCATGCTTCAAATCACAGCTGTAATAACAGAGAGGAGCCCAAAGTTCAACCAATTCTAATGCCAACCACTATTTGCGTATAATATTTCTGGCTCCTCCTCAACAGCTGACAAGTTGCATCACTGATTCAAATGACAAACTGCTGCTTAGTTCAGAAGTTTAAGTTGTGTTAAACTAAGTTAGTGCTGACAATAGTTTCTCCTGCATAGAAGAGAAATGCATTCAAAAACACATTATCGGAGAATATGTCAACATATGAAATGCAAACCTGAGCAGGATAAAGTGGTTAATGATAATGGATAGATGGACATATGATCAGAAAGACAACATACTGTAACATATGACAAAATAAAAATGATATTTTGGACAATTTTCAGCTGGACTACATATTTCTAGGATATACTGAAGGTGTTTAAAAAAATGGTTGCAGGAGCACTTCAGCAAATAAAACATTACCTGGATCTGATCATTTGGAGACTTAAAACTAGTACTGAACTTAAAAGACTGGATGATCTATATTATGTATTTATTTCAATTCTTAAGTGCCATGACAGTTATAGTCAATTTACTACAATGATCCCATTAACTGAAATTACACACGCTGCATTATTGACATTTTAAGAGACAAACAATAAAGATACTGATCTATCATTTATCATGGATATTCTATGCTTAAAAAATAAAATGAGTCTTATAAGGGCATTTAATAACAAGGTCAGTCTGAACTATACCCACCCTAGAGAAGAATCACTACGAGCAGGAATGAGAACAACTACAATGAAGTATGTGAGGTGAGCAGTTATTCATGGCAATAAGAGACATTTTTAGTGTGCATTATATGTTACAGAAGTATGTTAATTCCAGGGCCAGTTTGGATCCCAGTTCATCACAAATAAATGTACAAGAACTTCTCAGCTAACAGTCCAGTATATTGTGTTACCATCTAATCCATTTCCCTGCATTACTCTAAGAGTAACATTTTTGACATCGCCCAGTTGTGTCTCTGGGAACTGGTCCAGTTGAGTTCTCAGTGCTGCTTTTGTCTTTTATTTTATATGCAAATTTGCTGACTATTTGGACACTCCTGTCCTTGTGTCACAATGTGTGGTGCTATAAGTCTGTGCAGTTTCTTTCAGGACAATAAAGTACTTTCAATTCAGTGAAAATCTAATTTTTACCATATTTTAAATTGCGACGGTATGTACCAAAGTCAGTCGACATGTATGATGCAAAGTACGATGAAGTGAATAGAAATAACGGCTCTGTTTGAAAAGATGGACTGAACTTGATGCAAACCACTATGAAAGAACTCAACCAAGGAGTGAATGAAATGCTGTCCGGTTGTTTTAATCCTAGGAGAACAGATCCAGAAAAAATAGTGAGCAGTCAATCTAAACTTAAGGCCTCGCACTTCAGCATTTAAAACCCAGCTCAAGTGAAAGTAACCAACGAGTCTCCTGCCTACATCTCTCCACCACCAGGGAAGCTACCTTCTCCTCTTTCCTCTTCTCCTTCTCCTTGTGCTTGTCCTTGTGTCTCTCCAAGCTGCCGTCTTTGTGCTTCACTTTGTCTTTGTCTCTGTGTTTCTTTTCTGAGAACTCCTTGTGTTCACTGGAATGTCATTAGAGAAAAGAAATACATGGGGAAAGGCGGGTCAGATGTTCCTAAGTAACAACTGGTGGACACGAAAGAGACTGTCGATGGGAATGCACAACTTAGGCAAACTCGCAAACTTCTTGAGAACAGAAAGCTCAGTTTTGTTGTGTTTACTGAGAATCCTGTTCTTCTGAGCTTAAAACCAAGCTCTGATATCTACAATTTCCAGTTTCATATGTTACTCTGTGCTGAGCCAAGAAACACAGACCACACTGTACTGAAAACAAAATGACAGATTGCCTGCAGATGTCATTAAAAACCCCTTTGTTCTGGAGCGGGCTCGTAGCAGTGGAGATCAGCAGAGAGGAAAAGAGTTTATTCCGCAAACAACCCACCGCATGATGGTTTATGCTCCACATGAACGTTTCTTATGTGGGGAGGTGCTCTCATTATAAACACAAGCGGAGCACGAACACCAGGAACTCCTGATAGACGAGTCTCACTCAGTTCTCTCAACACCATCCCACCCAACCCCCACAGCCTCCAACTCAGCAAGAATACAGGACCAGGCTGCACTGTTTACGCTGCAGCTTACAGTCAGTCTTACTGAAACGGTTTGAAAAGGGTACAGTGAAAAACCTCTGTACTCGCATGTGGAGGTGTTTTTGGATCTCAGGATGTAAAGTCCTTCACACCACGCTGTCCCCATGGAGGGCCCCGCAACAGTTTTCTCCGGTGGAGATTGTTGGTTCGGTCCAGTCTGGTTAGCCACAAGTGGCCGTGTGTCCCTAGGATGAGCTTTGAAGAAGTCAGCACTGTGCACATGCTGCTCATCGGTCCCACTCTGCTGTTGCACGATACAGCCCCTCTGGGTAGACAGCAGGACACAACTGTGGTCAGGGGCAAAAAGGGAGCTGGACCAGGTTACAGCTGGGAGAGTCAGTCCGTTTGTTACATGTCAGGTTCACACCTCTTGTCAGTCAAAACGCCGCTGTCAGGCGAAGTGATTTTTGGGGAACAAGAGTGAGGGTTTGTATGTTCTGGGTATCCGAGGCACAAGGGTGGCGAACAGAAAGGACAACCGCGGAGAAGCACTGTGACAAAGAGCAGCACAGTTCACGTTCGGAGGAGAGAAACATACCTGTTGATGTATTTGGATTTCTCCCGTTCCCGGTCTTTTTTGTGGTCTTTGTGTTTGTGTTCTTTGTCCTTATGCTTGTCTTTGTGTTTGTGAGAGTCTGAGAATGGAGAAAAAAAGATAATTTTTTCACATATTTCATTAGCCATAAAAAAGGATATGAAAGTCGTACCTAGAGAATAGCTTTACTGGAGATACGAAAGAAGAACTAAAAGTGGCAGGCTTCAGTAGTGGACTATGTTTAAGTGTGCAGCAAGCCTGCAGCGCAGCGCGGTTAGGATGTGATGAGCGTGAGGTACATCACCAGAAGGCCTCTGGCAGCACAACTCGACAACAGGAAGGTCCTTATAGCATACGTGTTTCTCTCTCTAGCTTCTCAACGGCACACCGGAGAGCGCAGGCACCAAAAATACGATCAAGATGTTCTCATAAACTAAAATGGAGTAAAAACAGCCTTAATTCTGAAACTACACAACTGAGTAAAAACATTTTTTCCAGCAGTATTATTATGATGTAAGCACTGTAAACATGTTATTTGCTGGAATGCAAAGAGAATGAGGACAATAATTTTCAGCTTAGCCTCAGCCTCTTGACTACTGCAGATAGTCAGCAGTACAATTCATGGACTCGCCACAAAATATATAAGTTCTGACTCCCAACATTAGTACTGCAGATATTAAAGATTTTAAACACACTTTGAAACATTGGATTCAAAAAGCAATACTGATGACTTCTAACATATCCATACCTTTTAGATAGAATAGCAGCATCTAGCTATTCCACAACCCACATGCATATTTCTAAAGATGTCACTCATTCGAAGATCTTCTTACCTATAATAATAATAATAATTTGAAAAAAATCAGGTCTCCTTGTTGACTTAGTAACCAAATACAATTCCTCCAAAGCAATACGGGCAGAGACAACAAAATGTTCTTCCACAGCTCAAAAATAGACTTCCCACTTTTCACATGCCGGTTGTTGTTTATTAACTTTCAAGGAATTGCTTAAGACCATAATAGTCCTTATATACATATTACGTGTCATTTTTAACATAGTCACTGGCTCTGATGTTAACAACCGTATATGCACACAGAACGTAAAAATGAAGCAGTTTAAAGAGAAAAATCTTGGCCATTTTATGAGCTTCACAATTTTACAGCGTACATCTGATGATGATAGGAAAGAACAAAAGACCATAAAGAGGCAATAGAGAAAACTTCTATGTTAAGAAGTACCATTAGAAAAGAGAAAATGTGACAAGGGAAAAAGTCATTTTATGGATTTCGGGGCTCAGGAAGCTTAGTGCCCAGCATTGGAGTGTGACACCCAGCAGTGGCGACAGTTTACTCCTTTATCTGAATCCTGGATCCAGACGGGCACCTTGTCTCTCGGTAAACGTCCTTGGCAGCGAGCTACCAGCATTACCAGCATGGCAACCTCAGCCGGCTCTGCAGAGCTTCAACAACAGCAGTAGCAGTGTTCTTGGACTGCCTCGACACCGCAGCGTAAACCCTGAATAACTAAGGCACACACTTGCCTGTGTTAACTGCGAGCAATAATTGATCCAATTACAGGAATAGAGCTTTCAGTGGAGCTAATGCTGGTAGCATCTTGGGGACATCAAAAACAGAGTAATCTTCCCCCTGCTTTACATCTTCCTGCCTTGCCCACATGGGCTCCGAGTGGAAAGCGCAGACGTCCGTCAAGACGCGAGTCTTCTACTTAGAAGAGTCCGCGTGTACGAGTGAAATTATTCACCACCGAGTTACCACTAAATATGAGGCTGACATTTTGCGTTTACGAGCAACAAGAACCACTTGCTCCATGATGGTAATTACATCCCTGGCTTCGCCTTACAAGCCAATTTCCAGAAAAGCATTACACTCATAAGAAGGAGGACACCTGTATGTGTCCTTTGTGAGTGTCAGTTTAAGGGGAAATGGGTGTCGCGTCAATCAACGTTCAACGTGCCGCTCGAGAAACCAGAGGGCAGACTGAGGAAAAACCGGATAAATAGTATAAAAGTTAAGATGTTTGTGTCTGAAGCACAAGGGATTTAAGCTTTCTTCTAATGAGATCTAAACTACTTCTTCAACAGCACCATATATTTAGTAATCCCAGAGTCTTAATCCCCTTCTCAGTTTAAATCTAGGGTAAGCCACCGGGATACAATTGTGAGCTTTCACTTATTTCACCCTAAGCTCATGTCAAACTGTGTTACTTTACACCCGGAGGAGCATCCAAGATCAGAGCAATTTGTTTAAATTAAGCTGTGGTACAGTAACCATCATGCCTTAGGTGGGATGATGGAAGTCACCCCATTTGCCACTGGTGTGGTTCCACACCACAACACCGACAGCTGCACTGACACCACCCTCCACCTTATCTCCACCATCCCAGCAAAAGGGCCGCAGCAAAGACTTTCCCACCTAAAGACCGAGATCATCTGTCTTGGTGTAGCGAAACCATGCAAACAGTGCAACGTTCCCACAAGGTGATAAAGTCTGGTTGCACCACGATGAAGACAGACCTGAAAGTGAAATATGACCCCTACATCTTAAGGAATCATACGAGCACTTCCACCATACCAAAAAAACCTCAGTAATCCCACTACAACTAGTATAACTGCATAAAACATAACACATCACTGCTTTTCTTTGCAGATGCAATGCAGAGTTCAAACGCCTGGAGCCGAATTGAAAGAAGCTGCAATTTTATTTAGTGTTGCTTCTCTGCTTTTACCTACTGTGTAAATGAATCCAGGAGTGAACTGTTTGATTTCTTTTTTTTCTTTTTCTTTTTTTTTAACCAGTGGTCTATAAAGTATTGCCCTTTACACCCAGGTAAGCCTCTATATAAACTACACCTGAAGACAAAAAGGTGTACAGTACAAGCGTTAATGTCCTTAAATGACTGAATGTCAGGATACAACGAAAGCAAGGAATAAACATACACACATTACTCGACTTTATTCAGAGCACTGTTGTTGATGCTCGAATGCCCTGCTGCAGCGCTACTGCTTCCAGTACATGGCAACTCTGCAAATCTCACTGCAACAAACTGCAACTCTTGCAATAAACCCCCACAGACTGTATCACCAGCCTGGGTTTTTCAATCACTAACCGGGACAAATACATTGTAAAAAAAAAAAAAAAAAAGATTTTAAAAAAAGCTTCACACATAAGTCAAATTTAACAGTAAAATCTCCTTATTATGCATGTCCAACAGGTATTCTGAAAACAACGTTTTGATTTTATATAGATCTCAGTCTTGTGATGAAAGCCCATAAACATTCTTAGTGGAAACAGACGGTTTTAACTACTCTACTCTCCTTCTCAAACAAAACCTGCAGAAGAGACAGAAACAGCTGCTTTGGTTTAAAATGATTTGTCGTATTGGGTATGCAGCAGTATAACGACTGTAATGGTTCAAGAGTTATAGCACTTTCCTATATTTCATTTTTGTTACACAAATACAAGTTTAACAAGCGCTCCTGACATTTCGCACGAGGCCACTGCTCAACAATTTGATACCTGGGTTTGAGGCTTTCGAAAAGCACCAGGTTGTGTGTGTATTTGAAAACTATCAACTAGCAAATGTTAAATTTAACAGTTCGATACATGAGTGCTATAACAGGTGTAAGCGTACGAGTGAACTACTGTCACGCCGCACGTCAAGTAACTGAGCAGTGAATATAATCGCGTGGATTTCAATCGCAGTGTTGCTGTCGGTAACACAAATGCGTGCGACAGGACAACCATTTATGATGTCCCTGTTAGCAATGCACCCATAAAAGAACAGGTGATGAAAATGTGTATTTCCAGTATCAAATACAGGCATTTTCCTAGGTACATATTTACTGACAAGTGATCTGTTCAAAACCCCCACCAAATGAGAGGATGCATATCGCACACTTCCGTGCAAAGGAGGCGAATGCAATGGTGCATTGGGACAAATGCTGTTGGGTTCTGGCTAATTGTCTACTTGCTGTTCTGTTGACCCAACATTTCACACATTCCCTTATGACAGCAAGGCAATAATAATTCTAATTTCAGTTCAGTTCAATTTCCTGGAAAGGCCTCCTCAATCCCTGAACTAGCACAACTTTATTTCCACACAGTCTTGGGAATTAATAACTATAGTGTAACTGTTTACTGAAAGAATTATGGATAATCACAGCCGATTTAGGCTGGCAAGAGAGAGAGATGAATACATTTAATACCATTCAATACACAGGTTGTCAGTTGCCAGTGCTGATTTTCACCAATAAAACTACTGATCAACCTTTTAGCATATTAAATATTGCAGGCTGTGGAAGTCTTATTATGAATTCCCTGTATCAAATTAGATTTACTATAATTTGAGACCACAATAATTTGCCCCAAACCACCCATTGTTCTCTAATCAGTCGTGGTCTTGGCGTGTTTGGCCTTGTAGAAGATGGCCAGATCGCTATTGAATTTTGGTTCATTCTTACCGCAGTACGTCAGCAGGCATCCCAAAAACAAAGGCAGATACTGCATCATTTAGCAACCTCAGCGGAGGCACTAGCAAACAGGGTGCGGGGGAAGAGGCCTCCAAACACACCAAATTTTCACTGTGCAGGTTCCTGAAGGACAGGTCACGGTAACCACAGAAAAGCTCTTAGGAGGAACTGGCTCAGGATGTCTTCAAAATTATAAATCCTGCTGCATTTCCCTGCCTTACTACATACCAACAGCAGAACCGAAAGTCCCAAAGAAAAAGGGGGTCAAAAAATAAATAAATAAATCGCCACCAAATGATTTCATTCGAAATGTTTAGCCAGGCCAGTCTATCTACACCTTGTCAATACGAAACATAAGAAACAGGCCTCCTGCCGCCCAGCCTCGCCGTGCTGCCTGGGCGTCTTTGGCCCCAATGCTGGAGATACGGCCACCTCTCCACCGGCGGCAACGACAGGAGACCGCGCATCTGGTCGGTCCGACTTTCGTCCGGGACGAAACACCAACGTGCTCGGGCACAAAACGTTGTCACTGCCAACCGGAATTCCGGAAGTTCACTGACACCTGCAACGCTGATGAGACACGTCACGAGAAATAAATTTTCACTTATGCTCTTATCAATCCAGACAACACGGCTTCACATTTTAAAGGGCACTTTGACTGTATTTAAACTGTGACATAAGATCCACAAAAGCTGTGTCAGCGGCTCTCGCGAATGACCAAAATTAAAATACTCACCCACACCTAAAAATAATACGCTTATGGCCTCAAAAAATATTCTCAGAGTGTCAAAAACGACAAATGCTAATGAGTTTAAAAAGAATTTATTGCTAAAACCGTTGATATTGTGCAAATACCCATGACAGTGTCCAGCAACAGGGCCCAAAGGGAGTTTATATTGTACACAGAGAAGAGGGACATCTGTGACACAAGAGCCCCATCTGAGCTTGAACTTGGTCTTGAGCCCACCTTAACCTTAGGAGAGAGGCAGCGAAAAGATCTCAAGAGAAAGAAGTTACATTTCTCATACAGGGCATCTCAACACAAAAACACCTTCGGAACCCATTTGCACAGACATGGATTCACTACTGGCGAAAAGTTTTCGCATCTACTGCTGCAGCTAACCTGCAAATTCAAAGTCAGAAAAACAAAATTGCAAAGCCTACAAAAGAGTTTTCGTTGCATTTATTTATTTTTTTTAAGTGGATTACATGTTTTTGCTACTACTTATTCGTGTGAAAAAGGAAAAAAAAAAAAAAGAGGGAGAGATTCCCAGTGCACCGCACTGTCTAACTTGTACGTGAAAGCTCATGACAAAGGAACCGGTATGCAGCACATTTCACCGTTGTCCAAGGAAGTATCGTTTATTTGCATTTTATTTTTATATTTTTCTTTATTGTAAGTGAAGACACGAAGGTCTCCAGCATCCCGGGCCCCCTCCCCCCCTCTCCCTCCCCGCGCTGCCGCCGCCGCCGCCGCCGCTCGGGCTCGCGCTCCCGCTCCACGCGCCGCCTCCATATCGCGGCGATCTGCTCTTCGTGTTCTCGGCGCTCCGGCCGCTCGGCGGAGAAAAAGAAAATGGCGCAGAGACTAAGTCCTCAACCCCCCAAACCGCGACTTTCGGCACCAAAATACTGCTCTTTAGCAGCGCTCTCAAAGTCACAGAATGCCATTTCCGGAAAAAGAACGTTCGGCTCTATCGGACCGTGCGCTCGAATCGAGATATTAACCGTATTAAATACGATTTTAAAGCCCTCCATTTGAACAATAGGCGCCTGTGAGTAACGGAGAAGGGACTTAGTCTCTGGGACGCCATTTCTGTCCTCAAAAAACTAACTGCCGAACACAGGCGCCTCGCGATTTGGAGTGAAAAACAAAGGCGCTTACAGTCGTTTAAACACAGTTTTGCACAGAATCTGACACTTACCATTAACCCGGGATCCGGAATCAATCTGCAAAACAAAAAAATGCCCCAAATTGCTTATATATTAAAAATGTACTCCGAGAAGCACACAAGGTAGAAAATGCCTATCTGCGGCCAGCGAGCTCACTGCCTAGTTAAGGTTATGAAAATACATATTTTACAGTACAGAAAATCCCTAAAACTCTACATAAAGTTGTCATTTCGATAGAAACTGCTTGGATAACGAATATATTTTAAAACGAAATGCCTGAATGATTGCAACAATCCTGATAAAACACATTTTCACAAAATCATTGCCCGCTACTACATTGCTAAATTATTTGCCATCTAGTTATAATATCATCGGACAAAGCCTATGTTTATCGGCCATGACATAACAAAATATAAACAATACTAGCTACCTTGGAATCCTTGTGTCCATGATCGCCACTCATTGTGTCGTTGCTTATTTTGCTTAAAAAATATGATATGAAAATATATCGGAGTAATTGCCGGCAAACAAGAGCTGGGCAGAATGTAGAAAGAAGCAGTTGTGTAACAGACTAAGTCCAAAAATCGCTCAAGTGCGCATGCGCTCGGCTGTTTAAATGGGGAGAGCGAGGTGCGCCGTCCAGCGTAGCCCCGCCCACTTCGTAGTGCACGGATTCGTTTCTATCGTACGGCGCCGTGGGGGGCGCGGGGGTCCTGGCCGCGAGCACCGGCTACCAACAGGTCGGGAGCACGGCTGGTCAGTGGTGCCCGTATTCCCTGTGGAAACAGAGAGAGAGACGTTTTGCAGCAAAATGAAGCACGGCAGCTCGGTTCCTCATTTGGGCGCTCAGCATGCGATTGTTTTGAGCCATCAGAATGTCAACTTGTGCTCTTGTTCTCTTTCCTAAGCATTGTTGATAGTGATGTCACAACAGTCGCTGAGAACATATGACATTGAAGCAATTTGTGCTTTCTTTGGAGGTGTCTGTACTCTAATATCCCATACATACGTTTATTTCAACTCCACCGAAAACATTTTAGCTTCAAAAAAATTTATCTTGTACATTATAGATTGAAAAAGACAAAAGTACAAGGTTTAGACACTCATTTCTGCATCATCACTGCTAGAAATTCTCATTTACATATGAACCTGTCCAAAGCCAGTGTTGGAGAGCAAGACTCATGTCTGGCTACAACCGTACTAGGGAAGAAAAGACTAGTTAACCACCATCATTTTAATCTAACTGCAAGTGTGACGAGTTTCTGTAAAGCAACTTGAGGTCCTTCCCATTTGCAGAGCTGGATGTTTTACTGGACAGACTCGGGTCTCGCTTGTGCGTCTTAGAGTACCTGCGCAGTGGCAGTTGCCCCTGGAGGTCCTACCCCTCATCCTTCAAGTTGCGTGTGCCCTTAACCACCCCTTAGGGGTCCAGAGATAAGCATCT
This sequence comes from Arapaima gigas, assembly GCA_900497675.1. Lineage (NCBI taxonomy): Eukaryota > Metazoa > Chordata > Actinopteri > Osteoglossiformes > Osteoglossidae > Arapaima > Arapaima gigas. The sequence goes on from UFQX01001173.1 coordinate 262,279, forward strand.
GTTTCTTTTCTGCAGTGTATGCAGCTTGGCACAGAAAATCCAGGTCACTTGCTTCTCCACCTGTAACAACTGCTCTCTTTCGTACCAGCTTTGGTTTAGGGGTCATATTGAGGAAACAAACTTGGCCTCAAAATCAAAGGTATCTTTATTGGGTACTCTGCCTGCTGCACTTCAACGTGGGCCAAATTTGAACTAGGAACACATTTAAAAACCATCACTACAGTGTTATATTTTGCTTATTTAACTCAACAAATGTAACGGTTAATGTAAATCACAGCAAAGTAGTAAAAATTAATTTCTCAAGTCATTTAATTTTTCATTCTAACAGACATTCAGTTCTGCATACGGCTGCAGTCTATCCGCAAAGAAACTGCTCTGTGGCACCTCACCTTAAAGTTGCACATGTTGGGGGGGGGGGGGGGGGG
>UFQX01001173.1:262761-317761 GCA_900497675.1 Arapaima gigas
GGGGGGGGGGGGGGGGGGGGGTGCAACTGATTGCAGACAGAGAGAATGGGACACACCCAGGATGAAGACCAGAGAGTCAATGCCCACCCACCCATCAAGTGGTGTACAGTGTAGAAAGCAGGGAGGAGACACTGATGGAGAATTAGATTTAGTGGAACAACCCTCCACATTAGCATTAAACTGCACAAGTGAGAACTTGTTCTGCACAGGGCAGTCAACAGAAACACACACACACACACACACACACACCTTTAGCAGAAACTAGAACTAACAAAAGTCCCAGTCCTGCCAACCATACGTCATTGTTTTATTCAAATCTCTACAGCCTGTATGCTGGTGTAGACCAGTACTTCAACATGTTGATTTTGCAGCTTTATCACTCTTCTTTGACAACCCTATACCTCAATCTTTGCATTGATAATCCAGGTTTTATGGCCTCAAGGTGTCTACTTGAATAAGAATAGGGACTGACAGCTAAATGTGATCAAGTAACTTTAGACCAATGGCCTACATACTGTACTTTTATCAATACAGCCTACTGCCACCTATAAGGGAACACAGCTCCATAGAATGTTTATTCTATCCTTTTATTGACCATTCAAAACATTTAATCCACAACTTCCCCATTACATCTACAGAACTTAAAATATTTAGGGATTCGGAGCGCATAAAGCGTAGTTCACGCAAATCCCAAAGACAACTGTTCAAGGGAACAGTGTCCAACAAAGCAAAACATTTTTGAACAACGCAGGTGCAACTGGATTTGTGACCTTCCTTCAAAAACAAGAAAAAAAAGGCCACTGCCAAGTTTAAAAACTAGACATTCAATGATTTAACGGGGAAAGTACACATTTTCTTCATTGCACCCCTCTATATTAAGGGGGTATCTGAAATTTCCAAAACTGGATGTACTCAAATGCTCTGCCCTACAGAATCATCTAAACTTGTACAAGACAAGTGAAAGTCAAGTAATTTAATCCCAACTGCTTGACATTTCAAAGTGAAACTAAAGCCTTTTGGACGGTGTCTACTTTAGACTGTCTGTTTAGTTACCATAATTTCACTTTGGTCATCGGGAAAACTAGTATGAATATCGACATGTGAAGACCACAAGTTTCATGGTATCATTTATTACAGATTTGGAAAAAAACCCTTAAAATATCACTTTAAAAGCCCTAAAATTTATTCAAACTTGGCAAATTGTGAATTTCACAGAACATGGTTTTAACACAAGCTCGTGTTGCGTGAACTGGGATGCTATTTACAACAGTGAACAACTAATGAAACACCACTTGTGTAATTCTTTTGTCAACCATCTAGTTTCAACACAAGAGTGTACAGGGGTGACAAGACCTGGGGGGGGGGGGGGAAAGAGATAGATGGAGCTGAGTCACATGGGGGTAGGTAGTGGTGGTCAAACTTCAGTGGAAGGGAAGTGGGGGTTTCAAATTTCTTGAGGAGCACAAGAGTTGGAGCACAGTCTGACTACAGAGTCACAAGCATCAAGTAAGTACCCCTCACAGCCTGAGCAAATGTCCTGACTGTACCAGTCCCTCATGGCTCGGCTGTGTAGCGGGAGAGAAGTGGAGACTTGAGATTCCAGAACCAGAGGAATCCTTCAAACCAAAAAAAGTGATATGATCTGTGAAGTCAAAAGCTGTTAGTGCCAAAGTAGTTCTTTTCTGATAGTCAGGTCTGGAGATGCAGACAACGCACTTAACGTGTTGCACAGGTTACCTGGAACAGTCCCAGGACCAGCGCTCCTTCCAGAACTGACTCCTTCCTTGATCGTTGTCCTTACTCAGCACGATTTTCTTGAAAAAGCTCACCGGCAAGTTCATACACCACTTGAAGGGTAATCTCATCTATACACACATAGGTGTAACTGATATTTACGGGAACAGTAACTCAAAAGTCAATCTTATTCAGATCCTGCCTCTGCTCTCTGGACAGCAGGTTGGTGGAAGCTGAGAAAAATCCAACACCGGGGAAAGCAACTTACCTCAATGCAGCATTCTGGACAAAGCACCCTGTGTGGAAAGTAACTATAAACCTTTGTTGCAGCAAACCTATACAACCCATAGACAAACCACAGCAGCAAGGCAATGTACACAAAAAAACAAAAACAAAAAAAAGCCATCTATATTGTCAGCTCTCTCAAAATAGTGATACCTTTATAAAAACTGACACTACAGCAGTTATGAGAAGATGTCTCATTTAGCACGTTCATAAGAAAAATACTTTACTTGTTGCAAAGGAAGCACGAGTTATGCCAGGTGAAATACGTACTCCTCTTCAAACAGCATGAACAAACCTGTTTAAAAAAAAAAAATTCAAATTTGCAGTGTTCTTTGAGACATATGGCCCAGTATGGGCGAAACTTACCCGCCAGTTTTTATATCTGTCACAAGACATGGTATTCAGTGTTTTTATCTCCTCCTGGCACTCCTTGATGACCTCAGCAATAGTCAGGGGAACACATATGTGGCCACTGGACTTCTCCTTTAAATGACAAGATGGGATCAGGTTTACTAACGCTCCAGTGACCGCAGGTAGGGTCGTCAGCCTTTTGACCACTTTTCATGTTACATACAGAACGTGCCAAAAAAAAGACCAACCGATTTCAGTCTGCCACTGTTAGTGAGGGAACGGGACCTTTGCTTTGATCTGGAGCAACGATAGTTGGGGTCCATTGGCGAGGATGCCAGCACAGGAAAAAACTTCAAGTCCTGGTCCACTGAAGAGCAAAGGACAGTCAGCATAAATCAGTACAAATTCACTGTTCTACCACACATTTTTGGCAGCACTACCAACATCAGACTGCAAGTTTAAGAATTTAATCTTAAAAAAAACGTGTGCAGAAAAGGGGGCCTGCTAAAGCCATCCTGTACCTGTAATGTTGGTCTGCTGAGATAGTTTCTCATCACGCAGGTCTTCCTGTCAGGCAAAAGAGGTGATGTAATCCCTTATATCAAGGTCCTCTAACTTAATGCTGGCAGGTACCAAACATTTTATACCGCATTTCTGCTGAGTAGGTCATTTTCAGACATGGGTTTTAAATGATGTACCACCCCCTGCCATCTTCCCAACATATTAGTCGTACTTTTCTGCAAATGTAAAGCTCTTATATCTGGCAAAATTCTTTGGTGAGGATACAGGCAGGCTTACCTCACAGTCTATTTCCTGAAATTCTGGTACTACAATAGGGTTCAGGAGGAATGAGGCGTCCTCAGAAGATGAGTTTACATTGACTGAGGGAATAAGCAGATATTAAGCATTACTAGTATGTGTAATTGCTGTACACTGTGGCTTTAATCCTAAGCTTTTTAAATTAATTTTATACAAATGAATATTTTACTTCAGCAATTCAAGGCAGTAGAAAAGCCAGCAAGGTGCGAAGCTGATCCACAGTCTGGGGGGGGGTGCTGCATTCGCTCGGTGTGACTCCTAACTGCTATATTGAACTAGTCAATGCGACGGCATACGTGGCACCTTACACAACACTGGTTCTACGTGGCACAGTTGCTGATAATCGTGGCCCTGGCAAACCTATATGTCCACTTTTTGTAGATGAGTTCGACGCTTGACCGAACAAAACGAAATCAAACCAAAAGCAAATACACATCACATAATGATCACAATACTCAGCATCTTTACTGTGTTCTCTAAATTACACATTTTTGAAATAAAACACAAAATTAAGCAACCAACTAGTTTATGTAGTTTAAGATTTAAAATAAAATGCATTCCATCCACAAGCTTAAGTTACACAGGGGAACGCAGGAACCAGGCATGAGAAACGTGGCACTAAAGCCCAAGTATTCTGAAGGCATGTAAAAGATCATTTTGGAGATACCTTTAGATGTCGACCTCTTTTTACGTGAAAAGAGCTTCTGTTTATCCACTGTACGAATTTCTTCCATCAGTAGTTCATGCGTGCTGGCCTCTTCTTTGGGACGAGTTTTCAGCTTTCGATCTGAGGCCTGTACAGAAAAGTGCAGCACGGCACTAGGCAAGATTAGAGCATTGGAGTGAAACCAAAGACAACTGTGTAGCAATTTCTACCATCAAGGGAAACTCACCGGTTTAAGTTTGGGCCTCGAACGAACAAATTCCAAGAGAGAATTGTGGGGGTCTGTCCACTTATGTCTATTGCTGACAGTCTGCCAATGGGGGAAGAGTCATTTATCAGCCAGCAAGAAGTTAGGATATTCTTCACCACTAGCCAACAGTGAGAGCATCTCATCTTAGACCTGCATACGCACGTTCCGACGGCCATCGCTGCCAAGTGAGGTTGCCGGCATTTTCAAAGAACATTCAATAGCATTCCATTCCAAAAAAATAAAAAATAAAAAACCCCAGCACATTTAACAAAAAAAAAAAAAAATTTCTGGGTTCAGGATTGCATAAGATTTAACTAAAAATAATTAATAAATATTGCCCATAGGTTGAGGTACAGGTGTGTTAAAGCACACAGGAGGCTTAAGTTAACCAAAGCTTTGTCTTCCTATACACCTGTTCCCCGATTTACATCCGTCTTGTTTAAGTCCTTAAAGGACGAAATCCTTTCTACATTTTAGAAGGACAAAAATTATTCAAGGACATTGCACAGGGATACCAAGATTCCATCCATATCAACAATGAACACAGACTGACATTTTGGTTTCCTCTGCAAAGGGAAGAGACAAAAACATAGGCGCCCCCCCCATCCCACCTCAACTTTGCGAAGCTTGAACCTCTGCAGCTGGATGTCCTCCAATAGCTGCTTGAAAGGGGAGTGCTCCACGGGCAAGGGGGCGCTCAGGTTCAGCCGATCCACACTGGGCCTGAGTTTCACTCCTCTGCTCAGCTCTTCCACTAGGTGTTTCCATGCAAACACCTTCAAAGGTCATGTGCACACACCCTCAGGTCAAACCTACTCCCCTGCACCTTCGACAGTTTCTCCAACTTTATGACAGTTGGAAACGTTCAGGCAGCCAAACTTGCTCACCCAATTGGTTGGCACTTGATGAACAACTCCCGTTTCTGATTCCACAAAACACTTCTCCAAAGTCTGGGAATTCATAGAAACAAAATTAAAGAAAACCATTTAAAAACTGTTTGCTTTGAAAACATGCAAGTCAGCTTCAAAAGAAACAAAATTAAAAGTTGTTAAACTAGTGGAATGAGCTGCATAAAATTTGCAATGAGACAGGATGAATAGTGAAAGCCTGAGAAGACCACTGGTGTGTGGACCATCTGCATTTGTTCTACAAAAACCTGGTCCTTGAAGACCAAACGCTCCAGACGTCCCATGTACCTGCTATGCTCACCCCCTTCATATTTCCAAGGGAACACAAACATATGGACACTTACCAGATGGAACATCAATGAGCTTTAAACCCACCTCTTTTGTACACTGGATGTTGTGAAGATATCGGCAAAGTTCTACAGTTTCTGAAAAGAGGGTGCTGCATATTTTTTTGTAGTGGTGCAGTGCCTGGTCTGGATCGTACAGCCGGTCTCTGCAGATCTGATGGAAACGCAACAAGGAACCTTCAGCAGCAAGTGTTTGTATCATTATTGACCACATCACACACTCTGCAATGAAACTGATGCACAGTGTTCAGAAAGACCATCAACATGACCAAATCCCACAAAAGGTCACAATCGGCAGTTAGCCAACAAGCTTCAGAAGCACAGGTCACAATCCAACATAACCACAACAGTAAGATCTAACAGCTCGAAAGCCTAAAACTTCTACTGAAGCATCACAAACTTACGATGCATGACACACACGAACTGGTGATCAGTTGTAGGCAAAAAAAAGTCACCATCATATTTTAGACCTTCACTGCAAGTATGAAGGTCTGCCATCACAATGAGATCACATCTCAAGTAAACGTGTTCCAGCCACCGAGACTTGACAGCAACGGACTACTGTGATGGCCATCGTGTAAATGAGGTCTGAACTGTAGAGACTAGTTACTGGTTAGTGAACACAACTCAGAAATTATACCTGGATAACTTCAGCAAGTGTGCTCACAGGCTGAAAGGACTCTTCCATACTCTGGCTAAGGGTGATCTTGGTCATCTGGCAGACCAGACCCTCCAGGCTCTCATTCAACTCCCGCTCCACGTTGCTGCCCAAACCCCAGTCCAGACAGGAGTAGATCAGCCGTCCGATATAATCCACAACCTGCAGAAGTAACGTCCGCCATAAGGAGGACTTGTTAGTCTTACAAGGACCAGCATGAAGGTAACATTTAACATCAACTTTTTCCATTGCATAACTACAAGATGTAAAGAGTTTCCACTTGCCTTGTCTTCTGCATCATAGGCAAAATAATCCTCTGCAAAGACAAGTTCACAAAAAGAACAACATCAATACATTTAAATCCTTCTTCCATCAAACCCCCCCCCCAACGTTAAGAACGTGCGTGAGCCGACTTGCGGCGTAGCTTAGTGCACCCTGCCCACTGAACCACATCCATGTATCACCAGAGTATTTTACTAGAAGAGCAACTCGGCGCAGATGCTGCGCAAAACCCAACAGACCACCAAGTTCAAACACATCACACCTCTTCTGCCATCGTCCGTTTCAAGGCAGACGCTGCCGTCGTTTTTGAGGAAGACGGCCTGGGCGCCCCGGAGCTGAAGAACCCTCCACGACCCCCGCGCCTTGCCGCCCACGGGCCCCTCGGAGAGCAGCGCGGCCAGCTGGTAGCACAGGGCCCAGGCCTGCTCCTCGCTCACGGGCTCGCCCTGGAGCTCCAGGATCTCCCCGAGCGAGAGCTGAACGACCGGGCTCACGCACGAACGCACCTCCATGTTGCGCCCACGCTTCGTGTACATGTGTGTCCGTCGCGTTTCTCCCTCAGCCGCCCTCGTTAACGCCTCATGCTGTTCGAGAAGCTTCTACGCTCGTCTGAAGCCCCCAAACGCAGCAACACTAGTAAACTAGCAAGACCGGAACATAGTGCGGCCGTGTAGACAGGTGAGCCCGAGAAACGACTCCTTCCACGCTCCTCTATGCCGTTTAAGCGCCGTTTTAGGTCCAAACTCAACCGCAGACAGGAGCGACGTGGCAATAAATCGACTTTAGCGGCGTTTGTGGCGACAACGAGCGTCACATAAGCGCCTTCGCCGCCCGGACAGAATAGCCGCGTCGTCCCGCAATTATCTTAACCTTTCTCACCTGGTTAAGTCAACCAGACCAACATCTACCCTTAACCTGCTTCATCCGTTACTTCGTCTAGAATAGTACTTTCTTCTACCTGCATCTGGCTGAACTCTTCAGGTTGCTTTATCTCCTAAGTCTAATTCAGGTTTGTTTTCGTATAGCGCCTTTCTCAATAAATCTGGGACATAATAATAATAATAATACAACGGAAAACTAATATAACTACTGATAATTACTCTCACTTGGCCGTAAAAGAGTTCTTGGTTTATGTAGAAGTGCACAGCTGAAAGCAGGAGCTCCTCCTCTTTATTTACTCACCTGAGGCTTTTCTTCCAGGTAACTTGCACTGATTTATCCGTTCATATAAGCAGGTACTACAGCAGGAGGTGGGATTCAAATCAGCAACGGCAGTGTTGTTGACCCCTATGCTGCCTACTCTTCTGTTTAAAAAAAACCTCAAAAATTAATCCGCCAATAAACCAAATCAAAGTAACACAAACCTTTTATTCATATAAAATGTACATTGTAGCTAAGAGGTACAAAAATAAATCAAAGTAACACAATCTCTTTATTCGTATAAAACATGTAGTAACTCTTCTTGAAAGACATTTATCAGTTTTGTCTTGGGCAGATCGCGCTGGTTTCCGGGACTTGGAGAATACAGGGGTTGTAAAAATGATTATACAGTCAAATCCCTGACATCTGGAACGAAGGACTCATAACCTCCACATCTGGATATGGAGGCAAACCGGGACATAGCAAAAGCACATTAATACATTACTTATTTACTTGTTTTTCGTTGATCTGTGTCGCTGTTTGTTGTACGGTGTTGTTCTCAATGTTGTTGTTGAACTGCTTTGGGAATACAAGTGTACGTTTTTCATGCTAACAAAGCAGAATGAATCTGATTTAAAAAAGTCAGAATCGTGTCTGCCTGTGTGCACTTCAGTTTATAGAGAGAAAATGCAGTGGGCTGAGAAGAAGCGTTACCGTATGACGGTGAAAGTGGGAGCCGGCCGATAACCGCAGCAGGTCTACTAAGTTTTTACGATAAAGTGAAAACGCGCAGAGGTTTTACTGGTTTTACCTACTTTCCGTGCCATAGTGTGAGCCAACAGGCAACTTCTTATCATCTTATAGACAATAATTTTCGTACTGTAATAGGCTGTATCTCCTGATGGGAGAGTAAACGGTGAACAGTGAGATACATAAGCGGGCAGCACTAATTTCTTATAATTAAAATACATCTAAAACATAAAGTAATATTAATTTATCCCTGTTAAGACAGATGTTTTTTGTTCATTTTTGGTTTACATGTCAAACTAACCTGAAGGTTCACTGTGTTTGAAGTATTCAGGATATAATATAACCTGCCTTTCACCAGAAAGTTTGCTCCCCCACCCACACGGAGGTTTCAGGTTACTAGACAAATAAACAATCTACATTCCACACATGCTAGGGCAACAGCAGTTTATCCAGATAAAGATATCTGTAACTTTTTAACTTCATCTGTCCACATCATTAGCGAACCTTTAAACATCCATGTTCTAGACATCATATAATTGCAATAACTAATTTTCTTGAGCATCACGAACCATTTAATATTTACATAATACGCTTTTTCAGATGTCGCCATGTCGCGTTTCTCCTGGAAATTTTCATCATCTATGTTCCAGTGGAAACTGGTGAAGACGGTCCACTCTTTTACTTTGACTGCTCTGATCTTCCTCCAACGCCACAGCCATGGCTCCTGTTATCATCTTCTAAACCAGTCTTGTTGAAATTTAGCAGCAACCCTTTCTACAAAAATGCAGCGCTGAACTGTTGCGGTGCAGAGCAGCCTCATTCCTTCAGCTCCGCTGGGCACAGTCTGTATCTCTACACCACATTATGGTCCACATACACATGCTGTAAGAAGTTCTCTGTCAATACTTACCACCACATTTTGTTTTTCTTTAATTTACTGCCTGAAAAACTTTAACATTTTTTTCTAATAACTCTTTTGTTTTGCTAAATCTAAGACCCACTCTACAATTAGTGTTTTATTACTGTGTAATGCATAAGGTCTTACATAGGCTTTCATTTTTTTTAACTACTCACCCTTCAGTCAGCAAGGCCTTGCAGCTTATGGCCTCATAATATTGCAATACATATAAATATTTATAAGTAGTATTCAGCTGGGCAGCACGGTGGCTTGGTGTGTAGTGATGCTGCCTCACAGCACCTGGGGAGTGTGTTCGAATCCAGCACAATTGGATGTTCTTCCCATGTCTGCGTGGGTTTCCTCCCACAGTCCAAAGCCGTGGTCACCGGTCACTGCAAATTGCCCACAGCACGTGACCGCGTGTGTTCGGCCACCCTGTGATGGATTGGCGTCCCATCCAGAGGTTATTTTGCAACCTCGCACCCAGTGATCGACCGGCACATTCCTGCTCGGGAATAAGCGGTTAAGCAACAATGGATGGATAGTATTAAGCTGTTCGGCAATATTTTGTGAAGCAGTAACATCAACAAAAAGCTGCCTTTGTTTTAGTTTTGTTTAATTTTTCTTAATTATTTTAATGGTAGTTTTTTTTTTTTAATTTAAAAACCAGATACAGCGCAAACCACATTAAATATTCACATTTAGATTTCCAAGGGACTATGTGAGTAAAAATTCCCCATTCCACTTCAGCTGGAATATATAAATGCAAACTGCCATCTTTAACAGAGGCTAAGAAGCATTCGACGTTTTATCTCAAAGGGATTTACAAAGAAATCATGAAAAATAATCTATGAACAACAACGAAACCCAGCAGCTGACGCTGAAAACATCTCAGCTTGAAGACGAGGACATTTCTTATCTCCATACACAGCTTGCCAGCACAAACAAACTTTTTGGGGACTTCTGCATTAAATCTTTTTATTACATTTTATAATGGCAGCTGCTAGGCTTATATCAAACTGTTGTGGCTGAACAGAAAATCCCTGTATTTAAAAATACAACTGTTTTAAACACAGTAGTCAGAAGTGGCTTTAGATGCTCCTGATTTGGAAATTATAAAAAGACATAAAATAATGAATTGCAGATATACTCTAGAAAAAAAAACATTCAATTTAAATATTACAGTTTTAACCTGAACAATTTATAATGAGCACTATAAGGATATTTAAACAATGTAGTGCCTGCATTTTTTTAAAATCACACCTCACCACTAACTTATTTGAAATATACTTTAAAGAGTCCAAATTAGAAAGAATAAAGTGACCATATTACTCGAACATTGTAGAAAAATTATGAATGAATGTTGTTAAAATATTAACAATGTTTGTTCTTTCCTTTACATCCTTGTGGATAAATTCTACCAATGCTTTTTATTCCGTTTATTACAGACCTGCGGGTTGAGTCAACAGGTTCCCAATCAGTTATCAAAATAAACGAATTTCCAAATTCTGTTTTTATCATCACCGGGACGTTAAATTCTGTTATATTTATGTACCGGTTTTCACAGTTCAGTGGTAAAGTCCCGCTTTAGCCTCTGGCGTAGCGAGGTGTTCAGTGGTTCACAGCCGATGCCCATCGCTGGATTCGCGTTGAGAAAAAAGCTATTCCTTCCATCCATTTATCACCACGTGGAAAACGTATCAGAAATGTATGATTTTGCATTTTTAAACACATCATTTTGTTAATATGTACATAAAGGGGAAGAGCTGCAGCGCCGTTGTCCCCCTGGTCTCCAGTTAGGTTACAAGTCCCCAACCGGGGAAAAAATGAAATCGCGCTTACCGGTGACGAAGTGACAGTTTAACTCTCTTATTCGACAAAAAAAATAATAAATAGTGACCAGGCAACCATGTCAGCGGTGGCGGATTAAAGGTTTTCATATCTGGTTTTTCCCTCCGCCCTTATTTACGCTCCGTTTTCTCGAAAGATGCGGCGCTGAGCGGGAATCCGGCACCTGTTGCTATACTTGCGTGCGATTGGACGAGGAAAGCGTTGAAACAGCAGAGAACCTCATTGGCTGTGATGACCCTAGTGCTACAGTAAAACCCAATACGATTGGAGGAAGACTGCTCCAATAGCCACAAAGACAGCAGGATTTAAATACTGTACGTATGAAGAATCCTTTAACGTGGAACGTTGTGATGCAGCAGGTACACAAAACACTCGGTCGAAGGATGCTCAGAAAACGGCATTTTTGACAACAAGTAAATGAAAACATAATATAGATATAGACAAATACATATACAAAGTCATAAATATATAGAATAGAATATATTCTATAGAATATATATACAGTACTGTGCAAAAGTCTTAGGCGCCTGTGGGAAAAATGCTATAAAGCGAGGATGGTTCCAGAAATAATGCCATGAAAACTTATTAATCAATAAACCTTCAAAAAAAACCTCAATCTGATCAATATCTGGTGGGACCACCCTTTGCCTTTAAAACACCATCAATTTTCTCATGCAAACTTGCATGCAGTTTAAGGTGGAGGTTGGGAGGTTCTTCCAAACGTTTTGAAGAACTGGCTACAGGTCTGCAGACTTTGACTGTCTCTGCATGTCCTCCCAGACTGACTGGATCATGTTGAGATGAGGGCTCTGTGGGGACCAGACCGTCTGTTGCTGAAGATAGTTGTGTATGACTGAGATTGGGTGTTTGAGGTCATTCTCAGGCTGCACAATGAATTTGGGACCAACCAGAAACCCCCCTGATGGTAGATAAGAATCTACCTGTACTTCTCAACACACATTCAAGTTGGACGTCTAACACTTTTGCACAGTACTGTACGTTTTTTTTCATATGGGTCTGGTAGGAGGCCCCAGTCTGAGGAAAGTTACTGTCCATAGGGGAACAGGGAATTTTATTATACATCACGTACAAAAGATAAAAATGTATGACTACATTCTGGAGTAGAAATGAATTGCATCATTGGTCAGTCACTGAGCTGCAGACACTCAATCTTTTACTTTTATATTAGCAAAATGTGCTATTCAATTATCAACCTCTATATTTATGAGTGGAAATTTTATGTTTAAATTATAAATGCATTACTTTTGAAACAAAGATATATATTTAAAGTTGTATTTACAAGAAATTTCAAGGCATTCCAAAGAAACCTCACGTGACATAAAATAAGCACATAAAAAAAATAAAAACAGGCATGTTTTAAGTTACTGGGTGCGTTGGCGTCTACGCTCCTGTTAACGTACCCCCTGCATGTGTTGTTACTACACTGTGAGAAACTGAATTTTAAATTTTCAACATACTAAGTGTCTTTCTTTGAGTTTAACAGATCTGACTGTGCAAAAACCTCACTTAGGGTGAGACATACTGTACCTGTGGGCCAAATTTCAAGTTTGCGGCTTGAAAAACAAAGCTGTGCATAAAGAACAAACAGGCAGAGATTCGGGTTTATAGGTGTTGAGATGAGTAAGGCAGGAAGTGGGTTTTAGTCCCACGCGTGGACATGTGAGCTGTGCACATGAACCCGATAACAAAACAGTGCCGGTATCGGTCAGAACTGACAGGAATCGCGTTTCTGGAAAGATAAGGTTGTGAGGCCCCTTTGGGGAACCAGACAGCTTCTTTAGGGGCCTGGACATCAAAGTGAGAAAAACACATTTCTCTTCAACTGATAAATACACCGACCTTCCAAGATGTACTGCATTTCTAGTCACTGTGTACTCTGTTCTTTGATATTCCGAAGAAAAAAAAGCATGATAAAATACGAAAAATAAAAGCTAAAGAAGCTAGCGCTGGTTACCTGAAAGCTGAATGAGGACACTAATTTAAAAAGTCCAAAAACATACACAGGCTACGGTATTTCGTCTGAAAGATTCGCTCTTTTTAACACTTTATTTTAAAAAAAAAATTGTTAGCATGTGTTACGCAGTAGCCATAATGACATTCGTTTTAAGAGACGTCAAAATTTTCATTCTTCATCATTTTCTCCACATAAATTCAAACATTGAGAGCATTCCAGTGCGTTTTAAAGACAGAAATAAAAGCAAAAAAAAAAATTTGAGAATACAGAACATTTTTCTTACGAGACAACGGTCATTCCCTAAACTTTAATTCAGCCTTTCACCCATACAATGTTGTATTAACCCACATCTTTCACAGTTCAAAGCTATTATTTTTTTAAACAAAAGACAGAAGGAATTCTGACAGCAGAATTGAAAATATCTTCACTAGTAAAACAAAAATGGCTTGTGTACGACAGCAAAAGTGTAACCAAAGTCGCCAATGTTCAGCAAGTAAAGTGACAAAATTAACTGAACTAGAGAGCAGATATTTGAGACAAAAACTCAGTTCCTCTGTATTTCTGTCAGCCTGTCACTCTTTTATGCATCTTTCCAAATTCAAAAACATTTTTTACTGCCCATTAAGCAAACTCCTACAGAGACCAATATTTTAGCAGTCAAATAGCAGTATAAAATGTCTATGCTGTATATGTAAAACAATTTTAAGGATACCATTTAAAATTCCAAAATTACAAATATTCATTTAAACTTGCCAAGATCTCATCCGACTAAAAATAACTGATGTAAAATCGATTTGTAGCAATTTGTTAGCAAAGTAAAAAGACAGGAGGGTGCAGTAGTGGGAGCTGAGATCATATATAGACAAAAATGGGCATTAAAAAAAAAATCTACAACAAATATACAACATACATTATGGTCGGATAACTGGTAATAAATACTGTACTAATGTAGGGCTTCATAAAACACGAGCTGTGAGAAGTGGGTATTTAAATACGGAAAATGCAATCATTTATGACATTTGCATTATTAAACATAATTCATCTTCAACACAGATGTACATACATGTATTCTACAAGCAGGACTATTTTGTTTTTTAAAGGAAGTTAAAAAAAGCAGTTGTACAATCTCATTCTTAGGATTATCATTAAGGGCACAGAAGTACCTTCAAGGACGGTATGTATCCCAAATTCTTCCAGGAAAAAAATAAATAAATAAAATAATAATAATAATACACACTTACAAATCCTCTATTGATCAAACCCAGTGGTTAACAATCAAGTCCCAAATGCAGTGGAATAAAACCATCTCATTAAAAACAGCACAGCACTTATACCACAACTCCACAACATTCGTGACAATTTACATTTATTTCAGATTCATTCAATGTCTGCTGTTTTCATATGTTCACTCAGACCATAAAGCACAATGTAAACTGGCTCTAACGTGAGCGTACGCTCCCTCCTTCCACAAGCAAAAAGTACATTTTGGTTTACCGGGTGTTCGTGTCACAAATTCCTTTGTTAACAACATAAATAAATAATGCATTTGTAGGAAACAATTATAGGCAATTCTGCAATTACAATAAATACATTTCTTTCAACGGCCACTTGCTGTCTTGCTCTACGAAAGCCAACGGTTTCAAGTATGTCGCATCACGTCTAGTTCCAACCGTTTAAGAAACTACCACAAGTTTTGAATTAAACTGATGAAGAATCTGCTTGGTTGCACATAAGGTAACTATACTTTCCGACGTTCACGTAGTGCAAGAAATTGCATAAAGAGGTACTGTTCTGTCCAGTTTACATAGAACGGGTGCGTCGTTTGAGGAGGGTCATGTGAAGACTTATTCTGATATTTCAGGAACTTCAGAACACCTTTATGTCAGTTGTCTTTCAAACAATAAAGCACATCTGGTGCTAATATAATATAGTACTGTGCTCATTTTGTAAAGGATGACAGGGGTTTATACTTCTTATTGCCCACTACAAATTGGAGTAGTTAGATCAGGGGTTGAGACTAAGTAACCTTTAATGGAATAAATGTAATATTGTAGTCAGCTGTTCCTGTCCAAAACATATGGGCAACTAACAGGCATAATCCATCTTTCCTGCTTGTGTAGTCAAAGCCACTGCACACAGTAACAACTTCCACAATCAAAGCCATAATCCAAAATTTCCAGTCTTCCAGTCTCTAAGCATGTTTAACGTGGTGTTTCAGTATTTCTACTTTTGAAAGTTCCAGGTATATCAATGACAAACTGAGGTTGTAGGTTTGGACATCAGTCGCAGCCGGTGATGTCCAAACCCCGGGATGTGTGTGAAAAGTGCACGTGTGAGAGTACGTCTGTGCTAACATGCTTGTGGCAAGAGTGACGATTTTTTTTTGTTCAAGGGTTCATTGCAGTGTGAATTTACAATTGGGGCACCGCACGAGACGACGGGAAGGGGTTCACTTCATATGAAGGTGAGACTATCTCCCAACCTCCCCCACTGCAAGAAAATTAGGGCATGGACATGGTGATAGCAGAGGCGTCTGCACTGCGGGGATCCTTCACCCCAATGATGAGGTCATTGGTCCGTCTTGTCCCCTCCACCAGCGACAGCACGTCCACCTTGTGCACCACATGTCCTTTCGTCTCTAATACATCTATGTCCTCTTCTAGAAACTCAGCTGCACGGTTGCACGAGGCACACGGGAAGACAAGAAGAGCCGACAAGTAACTTAGCTCCAGGAAATCACAATGTTAAAACTGAGCTAACGGTACTATTCACCCTTTTTCGAAAATAGTCATTGCAAGTAATCCAACCCAATTGCTTCGCAAACATGACCGGTTGTAACTGGCAAACAATAGACAACCACCATCAAGAGAATAAGTAGTTATAAAAAATACTTACAGTCCACCAGCAGAACTCTGGAATCCAGGTGAGGATGAAGCCTCCCGTAGGACAGGCTCTCGCTCAGGTTTTTGCGAAATGACAACACATTTGTTAACACCTACAACACAGGGTGGCCACCGGTCAGTAAAAGACCTGAGGGGGAAAATGTCATCTCATCTGACGAAAAATGGAAGAAAAGAGTAATAGGGAGTAGAGTTTCCAGCTACCTGTGTGATGCCACTGACAGCACGGTCCCCATTGGAGGAGCCCACAGCCACATAGGTGCCACACAGCCCCAGAGAAGGTCTCACTGCAGTGGGCAAGAGGAAGGACAAGGGTCGCTTCCCAGGCTGGACGGCATTTCTCTGGACACAAACACATTGCACAGGTTTAAATGGACCTTTGCCTCAATATACTCAGCAATGTACTATAATAAGACTTATTGCTATGATCACTACTTCATGCTTGGTTTCTATTCCATCCACGCTTTTAAACTTTCAGCAGTCACGGGGACCCTGTAGTAGACAATTATCTGCCCTAAATACGGGGGGGTCTGGAACAGGTGATTTTTATATTAATGGCTTTAGCAATTAAACGTGACTGAACTTGACAACCTCATTCACAGGTTTAAAAAATAAATAAATACATTTTAAAAATCTTGTATCAATTTTCTTGCCACTCAATGAACTGAAGGACAATTATCTATACTGTTAGTACCGGATTGGGTTGGGAAGACCCATGTGTTTTGTTTGGCCAGGAGAAATCCAGAATCTGACTATTCAGGAGAACTCCAGAAGATGTCACAATTCCACTGCCAAACGCCCTGTTCAGTGAGCTGGGGGATAAAAACAACAACACGACTTAACGTTTGAAATGTACAGAAACTATGGCTCTTCTCTCACAGTAGATTATGCACATCTCACAGTAACCTGAAACAGACCTTTACAGCCCCTGTAGTAAAAAGATAATGAACTCAAAAATACCTACAGCAACCTTGAGGTCAAAGGTACCGCGTACTTTTTTTTTTTTTTTTTTTAACAAAACCAGTTTATCTCCCTTACAAAAGTGTATCCCCACAATGGCAAACAAAACAGTGCAAAGACAAAAAGTATATAGAAACAACCTACAGACATTACCTCATAACTGACACAATGAAATCATCTGGTCCCATAACCATAACCTGGCTGGCCACTCCTCCACTGTCCATTGCGTAAATGGGGGTGTAGTAACCCGGGGGGGCAGCCTGGGACTCGCTGATTTTTTGACGCAACAAGGCAGCCTGGGCTTTGCTAGAACAAGCAAAATGCAGATAAGCTACTTCTTCATGATGTCCTGTTGTAACAGTATTACTAAAAAATTTCCTACATTTCCTACCTTTTTTCAAATATGTATCAAAGATATTAAAAAAAAGGATTTAAAAACTGACATTTTTGTCAACTGAGTGGTTGCCATAACAAGCAAGGCTATCAGCAGAGCAAGACAAGGTGGTTTACCTTGTCATCTCTGCCACCACTTCGGAGACAGAAGGGTCAACCATGGGGTCTCCCAGACCACTCGCCAAGGACAAGGCAATTTTCAGTGACTACATGGTAAATGAAAAATGAATCCAGATGTGGGGGGGGGACATGTTAAAACATGTTCCCCCTTTAGAGACAAAAATACTGCATGCCCACAAAATTGTTACAGATGCTGCTGTATTCAAACACAGTTCGTAACAAGCCTACAGGACAGCACTGCAGTACCTCAGCAACCCAGTGATAGGTGGTATTCCTCGGCACCTGGCTGGTAATATTGAAGCCCTCTAGGATGTTGAGAGCTGTGATCAACGCTGCTCCAGCATGAGGGGCAGGGGCCACTAAAATGCGATGGCCTGTAGAAAACAAATAGGAGATATCATGATACATGCATCCTTCAATGCTGGGAAAAGAGCAGATGACAGTTAAATCTTGTATGTCCTTATCGTGCTCTGACTAAAGCCATCACAAAGTCTAAAATAAATGTCAACATTTCATATGTTTATGGCCAATAAACAGAACAGCAGGTGGCATATTGGTTGGAGGTACTGCCCCGAAACCAAATGCTCCAGGTTCCATTCCCTTCTACTGCTGCTGTACCTTTGAACAGTGTAGATATTGTGAACTGACCCTATAAAAATACCCTCCCTGAGTAAATGGGGAAAAAATTAAGCAGAATAGTCTACAAACATGTCACTGTAATTCTGTTTGAAGAAGAGTGGCAGCTGAATGAACAAATAGACATGATTTTTAAAACCAATTTTTAAGAGGCTGGAATTTCAAATCCAATAAACAGTGCAATCTTTTGGGGCAAGAAACTCCATAATACTGTACATAGCATTACTCCATTATCTTGCCACATGCTGTGGCAGAACAGCATGTTACAGTATCTATTAAAAAAAAAAAAAAATAAGAAGCCCCCCCCCCCCGGACTTTTTCATGATTTACTGTTCATGCACAGTCTACATGCAACATAACAGAGCCTGAGCAGTTTTCCCAAGAAGAATGGGGGGGGGGGCTGTAATGTCCAGATGTGCACATCTGATAGAAACCCATCTTCACAGACTCAAGGCTATAACTGCTCCCCAAAGGTGCCTCTACTAAATATTGACTTGAAGGAGGTAAGTACTTAGGAAACTCGGTTATTTTTTGCTTAAAAATTGAAAGAAACGTATATTTGTTTTCACATGACATTTAAGAATCTTTTTCTCATGAAAAGTCTAAAAAAAAAGTCTACAACTTCACTATGATTCATGTTGTTAAGCAATAAAATATGGAAAGCCCAAGGGGGTGAGTTCTTTTTATATGCACTGTATTTGCCCAAAAGTGCTGCCATCCCTGTGTTGCACCCTTGTCACTCACAGAACGCGTCGGGGTCTTTGCAGTTCTACCCCTTTATGCCAACACTCACAGCTAAATATGGGCTCCGATCCCACACCAACAATCTAATGCAGGCCGATGTCTTCCTGGCCAGCAACCTCCACCTCCTGCTGCTGACATCTTGTTTAGTCATGTTGTTGATTATCTGCTGCTTTAATTGCAATTCTAAGTCTATCTTTTTTATTATCATCTTGCAGTAAAATTTCTAACAAAACCCCTTTTTTTTGGTCTAACCACAGAATAGAAGAGAGATCTGTGCGCAGTTATTTACAACAATAACCCTTAAAAACACAGCAAAAAGCAAGCAAGCAAATAAAATTTCACACAATTGTTGGTTTTGTGCTTTAGCTAGACTGTTACCTGGCATTTGGCAGACAAAATTCATGATATAAACTTAATACGTTGCTGTACAAATTGTGGATTATCTGGCTGGCCCCACACTGACATATCCCATATTAAATTGCCAACCTCACCTCTCACCAAAAAATGTATGTTAGACAGAAGTAGGTGACATAATGAGGCAAGAATGTAAGGCAAGGTGTAAAACCCATTGCTGTGATTTTTCATATACAAACCACTAAGGAGAACACTTAAACAACGCATCAGTGTGTGTTTTATCATTGAAACAGGATCAGATTTGTTTGCAGCATCATAAATTCTTACCAGAAATATGACAGATGAAAGAAACTGCATTTAACTGCCCAAAAAGGGTACCTTGGTACAGACTCTCAGTTGGCTGTCGTAAAGCAGTGCTGTAGTTATTGAAATCCTCTTCGGTGACAACTCCTCCTCTGGCTCTGATCTGCAGCGGAACAGTGCATATTATGTTATAGGTTATTCCAAGGTTCTATTTACAGCTGCCAGTTTTTTTAAACAGATTCTTTCTTAGATGCATGTTATGCCTTAACAAACGATTTAGGAGACACCAGTATTCAGGCTAGGAATTTACACAATTCCCTTTCCCTGTGTTGAGAGCTTATTCTGTCCCAACAAAGACTAAGTTACACGCAGTTCCCCATCACTCGACATCCGTGACACACAGAATGATGTGAACCATTTAAGGGTTGTAAAAGTGAATCTTATTATATCATTTATATAGGGGCCACCACAATAAACACTAGAGTAATCACAGGTGGGTCCAAAATTTACTTACTTCAGCAACCATCTCCTGGGTCAGGTTTCCACTGTAGAACTCAGACACTCCTTTCTCTGCAACTGTGTCTAAAATAGCAGCAAGATCAAGACGTCGAACAAACATGCCCGAGAGTGGCAGCTGGCCATCAGGCAGAAAGAGATTCCTGAAGTTCTCGGACATATTGATGTCCTTCACATTGGACAACGTCTCAGCTGCAGAAAGAACACAAACAGTTAAAAAAAAAAAAATTAAAAAAAAATTTAAAAAAAGTCAGCTTCAGAATGTAAGTCTTAAACTGAAAATACACAAACACAATATTTACATGTGCACACAAAATCTACAACTAAAATACTATGCAAAACATCAGTAAAACACAACAAATAACTGGTCTCACCAAGATCATGGGTAACGTTAAATCCATTTCTGGCAACATCTGCAGCCATGGTAACAAGTTCCTTCCATGGCAACCTAGAGGAAAAAAAAGAAAAAAAAAAAAAACACATATATCTATCAGCAATTGATGTTAAAAAATACAGCTTCTTTCAATCACCTGTCGTACCTGTATGCAGTGTATCTTTGACCCCGGGAAAATTTGAATAGAGTCGCTAGGATTTTTAAGCAAATTAGTGCACTGTTTGCGAAAAGAGATGCCTAGGTCTAACAGCAGTCCTCTGTTACTGTCATCTTACCTTCCATAGAGCTGATGGGCCTGTTGCATCCCTTTGAGCATGCCTGGTACCCCTACCAACAGACCTGGCTGGAACACAGAGGCAGCCACACACAGATCAGTCAGCACACAGCCAGATCATTCCAACTGTTCCTTACTTTTGTCTACATTGCGCTTTAATCAAACTACAGCACCACCAGAGCCCACCCTTAACTTTACTTGTGTGTTTTTTTTTAACATTGTCACAGGCTTTAGGATTCCTAAAGAACATAACATCTAGTTTCATAATATATTTAGGTGTGTGTGTGTGCGTGAGTTAGCAGGAAAACATACTGTATGAACACTAACACACCACTACCTTTTGCTCTAAATTTGACTGTAACATCTCCTCCTGGATGGCAGATGGCGCTGTTTCGCGAAAGTCGATCACCTGACTTTTGTTTTTCCGGATGTCATGAACTAGCATCACTCCTCCACTGCAGAAAGGACAAACAGACTCTCAGCACCTGCTATACTGCATAAGCCTTGAACAGAAGACACATAAAGGTTAAGGATAGAGTTCCGGAGTTTCAGAACCTGCTGAGAATCCTGACTGTATATTACGATACCCGTTTCAAAACGTACAACTGTAGTTTTTGACCACAGTTCGTCATCGACCTGCAAGCAGAGCCTGAACAGAAGTTCCGTTCGCTGACGTGCATTTCTTCGTAGTGAAACACTGTAGCTTGTTCTCTATGCTGAATGCCATTCCAAGGAGGCAGAATAGACTCACCCCCCAATACCAGAGGTGTGTGGGTGGATGATGCCAAGGCAGAGAGCAGACACAATGGCTGCATCCACAGAAGAGCCCTGCTTATTCAGCACATCAAAGCCCAAAGAAGTACACTGTGCCACGTCCGTCACCACAGCACCCTGGTTGAAGATCTGAGACAGATGTAATCGACAACATGGATAAGAGAAAGACAATAAAATGCAGTGTCGACACAATCAATGCCAACTATGAAGGTAAATTATTCAGAAAGTGTAAGAATGGCTCAAATGTTAGAGGAGAAAAGAAATTGACTGTGAGCATTTATTATACAATTTTTTTTGCTGACACTTTCCTAAATTCATGCTATAAATGGAATTTCAAGGAAACAGCAGCAGGGCACCTCATGGGACTCGAACCTATAGGGCAGAAGTGCTTAACCACTGTGCTACCTACTACATTTTAAAGATTGCTGCCAGAGAGTAAAAATGTCAGCGCGCACCAGCTGCACAAGACGACAAAGTACGTACTTTCAGGCTGCAGCCATCTGATGAAGGACATTCTGAGTCCAGCATGAACAGGTTTCATGACTGAACAACAATGGGTATTAAACTAAAATTTCCAAAACACTCATTTTCTTTATGAGCATACTTTGGGTATTAATGGTGGTTGGGGGGTGCCATGGTGGCACAGCAGGTAGCACTGATGCCTTTCAGCTCTTGGCCTGTGGGTGTGAATCCGATCTATATTTCCAACATAGGCTCAAAGCCAGAGAGACCCTGCAGTTATCGATAATGTACGAATGGACGGAGGATGTCAACAACGCAAAAATTAAACAAGGGTATCGAGGGGCATGCCTGAGGATCCCCAACGTAGATCTGAACGATGAGGGCAATGGTAACCCCTGTAGCAAAGGTGAGGCAGGCTGTAATGATGATGGTGAGGCCATCCTGTCGGCAGCTGCAGCTTTCAGCAAAAGGGTCACGGCGGGTCTCGCGCAAGGGTGTGGCATCGTGGCTGGCCAGGTCGGACGCCGAGGACGGCAGCCTTTGCAGCCGGGCAGACTTGAGGAAGAGGTCAGGGTCTATGTCGGGGTTCAGAAGGCAAAGAGGAGGTGACGTACAGAATCAGTGAAACGCATATTATAATCACACACACTGTGACGTAAGTTTATGAGCCGTTACATGTTCACCTGTGAAGCCAAAAATGGCAAGGTCATCTACGGTAGTGGAAACTGTCTTTCTCTCAGGCATGAACAACAGTGGTACAAGAGTGTCACCCAAGATGTAACAAATGATTCAGAATTAAAATGTATTTGTTTAATAAAACATATTTTCATTGTATTTCACTTAAACCAAACACTGCACCGATTTCTGAAAATAAAAGGTCATCTTCTGTGAGCTGGGGAACATAAGGTAGAAGCAGACAAATAAGTGTAATGTTTTGACATCCTGAAATTTTTTGATGTGGAACCTCCAGCTTTACCTGGACGTCACATTATTACCTTCTATTGTCTTCAGTAATATCGCGAAGAGTTGTCTTTTTTCAGCAAGCGGTGACTACTGGCTCTTTGCTTTCCACCCAATACGCTCAGGAAGGACCAGCAGCCACTGACACTTGGACCCCCATAGGTTTGATTGTCTCCCTCACCTTCTGGTTGGCAGTTTTGTTTTCCTCTCCTCAGTTGCCTGCTGGCTTATTTTATAGCTTTACTGCAGTGTATAGATCTTACAGCCATTAAATGAAGAGCTAACCATTTATTTCTAGGATTGCATTATATCGGTTATCTCCGTCTCTGGATGTTTCGTTCAGTGGTTTGTGTCATCGTGTGAGAAGACTGCTGTATAAAAACAAATTAAATTGATTACATTATCAGAAAATAAAAACAGATCCACTGTAGTCAAGTCATGCAAGACCTGAAAACGAGTAATCCCGTCAACGCCAATATTAACCCTTTGAAACAAGCTGTTTATGATTGTGAACAGTTTTAAATTAAGTTTGCTGGCTCGTGGAACCGACTGAGATTTCACGGCACTGATCGTCTGTAAAGTCTGTCACCACATCAGGGACAACTGTGACGAACGAATTGCCACATGACGCCATTATTGCCCAGACTGATGAAGAAGATCCTGAGAAGAAATAAATTCATTAAATCGGAAGAGTACAATTTTTGCAATTTGGCCCAGAATAAAATTGTTGAATACAACTTTAATAAAATAAGGTTCCATTACCTTGTAGCAGAAATATTCAATCGGCCTCCAACCCGGGAGGTTAAGCCGGGTCGCCTACAGCAACAGTCAAACAGGCTGGCAGCCAAACACACAGCTTTCTAACTGGTTTTATTCAGCAGAACCTGAACCACGTCCACATAATAATTCCTACACAATCCCATCTGTTTAAGCAGTATTTATACAGAAGAATTACTAAATTAACGTTATCAATTTTGACTAATGTTTGAACCTATACATACAACTAATTTTTTCATAAAGTTGTTAAATTCAGCTTTCTGCTAAAAACCAGTCCGACGCCTAACTTAAACCGTGAGGCTGGAGTCCAAACACGGATCATAGTTTTTACACAAAACGAACGACAGGTTTCTGAGTTTTTTGCTCGTTTTGAGAAATCTGAACGACAGGATTGTTTTCTGAATTGTGCTGCCGATTCTGTATTCAGGCTGCGATTTTATTTCTAAGTTTTGCCGGGTGACGGAGGGGGAAACATTCGGGAGATTAAATCGCAGCGTGTGTCTAGCTGCAGCTGAGTTCGGAGGCGTGTTGCTGGTGGCTCTTGTCGTCGTTTTTTTGTTTTGTTTTGGCTTTTGTGGCAACAACAGAAAATCAGGGGCCGCCCTTCGGCGCAGTGCTCTGCGCGCGCGCGCCCGCGTTCACGCGCCTCACCTGTGTCCTGCTCGCTCAAGAAGTTGTCGTCGTCCTTGCGGGACCTCAGCGCGTTCTCGCCGGAAAGTACGTCTTCCTCGGGCAGCCGCGGGAAGCTGGTGATGCTCATGTAGTCCACGGGCGAGTAGGCGCTGCCCAGCGTCGTGTCCTGGGCCGCGTCCTTGTCTGCCATGTTGCCGCCGGCGTAACCGCTCACGGCGTCGGCGGTCGGCGATAGCATGACCGCGCCCCGGGCCCGCGCCTCACGTTGCGATAGTGACGAGGGCACGCGCCAGCCGCGCGCACCAAGGGACCGGCCTCCTCACCGCTCTCACGTTCGTGGGCAGCGCGCGACTCCCGTCGCTTCTAGAAACGATGAGCTGCTCCTGTTCGGCGCGTGGAGGCGACGAGGCCGCCCATCTTGAGACCTAAACGTACATATTAATCGAATCACATTTCATTTGAAATAATCACTGTTATAACTGCCTAAAACAGTTATTTTAAACCAGGACCGGCGGCTAAAGCCTAAAATAAATACAAGCAACCGCGATCGCCGTGTTGCGTTGTTTATATTGGAACCGGAATTCACTGCAGTACAGCTTCACCATTTCTGGCTGCATTTATTTTCCAAACTCACACGCAGGACCGGTGTTCGTGTGCAAATACACAGTTCATCTGTGGAATTCAGCCCCTCCGCCAAAGGTGCGGAGGGATGTTATGCGTTAGAGAGGCTGAGATGTCCGCCCACCTGTCCCAGCCGACACATCATCCTTAACCGCCTTCATCACTGCAGTGAAACGATGAAACACGTCGTCAAAACGAACTGCCGCTCACCTGTCTGCTCAGTGTGGAAACGGGTCGCCGCAGCGGTCGTTGGGGCTCCTAGAAATGAACGATGTGAGCGGAACGTCAACCTGCAGCCATGGAGAGAAGGAGAGACAGATGGTCGGTTCCTCGGATCAGCTGACGCCGCGCAGAGCCGGACTGTCGCCGCCTTAAAGGTACCGCCGAGGAGGCGCGCGGCACGTTACACGTCGCATTCACCTGGCTTTCGGTACTTTAAGGTATTTTTATAACCTCCACACACACAACCCTTCCTTTTGACTATAAGCAGAGTTACGACCCCAGACGAATGTACCGATGCGGTTGCTCCGGGTTCAGATCCTCTCAGAAGTGTCACTGGACCTGGTTAGGAGTTTCTCCTCCTGAGAACATGGTCTTCTTCGCTGAAGGAAGACGTATATTGTGCACTGGTATGCCAGGAGATGCTGAAAACTGCCGCGCCACTGACCTCCGGGTGAAGCAGAAGAACAGGTTCAGCAGCTTCTGCCACTGTTCATACCAACAAGCTGTGGGTGGGGTGGTGAGAAACCTGGGTCGATTTCTGTTACAGTTTTTGTGTTCACAGTATTTAAATAATATTCTTTAGGTGGACTATTGTTAAGATCAGTAAAATCGAAAGTTAATAAATCCCGAGCAGCCGGTTTAAGAGTTTACATGAAAGAAATACTTTTCAGTAACAACATTTAAATGCTGCTATGCTAAAGGTACAGAGGCTGCCAATGTCATTCCTTTGCTTTCTTCTGTCATTCTACTTCTGTGCGGCGGCACAGCGGCTGAGCGAGTAGCGCTGCTGCCTCACAGCACCTGGGCGGGTTGGGCGTGAGTTTGAATCCGGCTCGGTCTGCGTGGAGTTTGCAGATTCTCCCTGTGTCTCTCTAGGTTTCTTCCATGTGCCCCACAGTCTGAAGATCTGTGTTTCAGGTTAATTGTCCATTGTATATGTGACTGGTGCGGGAGGGGGCCCAGTGACGGATTGGTGTCCCATCCAGGGGGTAGTGTAACAACCTACTCTCCAGTGATTCCCAGATAGGTTTTGGACTCCCGTAACCCTGCTCAGGATTAAGCGGTTAACAGTACTGGAGAGATTTACTGAGATTTTTTTTTTAAGTAGCTACATTGTTTTTCTGTATAGAGGTTGATTTCCCAAGGTAACTGAGCTCCCCTTCCTATTGCCCTCTGTTCTAGAGAAACTTCATCTCAGGATAACTCTTGTATGTTCTACATCATCACATGAGGTCATACCCAGGTTTTTTGTTTCGGATTGGGTGTTGTCTCATGGAGGACTATCTTCAAAGTCATAAAATAATGTAACGCATTAAATTAACTCAGTTGCTTTTAAGATGATTATGCAGGAAGAGACCGAAATGGACTACTCCTCAAAACATTTGCCTTAATATAGGCCTTGTGGTTGGTGAGGCCAAAAGTAAGAAGCAACATGTGGCAGAAGCTTCTGGGAAGAGTATAATTCCGTGTCCAAAAGCGTTTCTGCATTTGAAGGGAAGACGGCAACACGCTGCTTGAGTGGATATTGCTATTGTGCTATTATGGAGGTGCGAGGAGCTACAGTGGTCGTGTCTGCCCTGGTGGTAGAGCCATAAATGATTGGTGAAGACCACTGGTCCATCAAGTTAATAAAGCAGACTTATCAGGCGCTGCTACTATGGAAAGCTCCAATTTTGAGAGAAAGGAACAAATAGGCTAAAAAGACCACAGTGGCAGCGGATACCGAAGTAAAGACCTGGATATGGGAAGAGTTTGGAGAGGCTGAAGAAACCCTCAAAAGGGATCTGGCTAACTATGAGGTGACACAGAAAAAAAGCAAAATGTTGCCCACAGTGTTCTCAGCAACAGTGCAGGTGTGCTAAGCTCAACCAGAGATATTGTCAGGAGATGGAAGGAGCAGTTTGAAGAACTCCTGCATCCAGCAAGTGTGCCCTCCTTCCAGGCCACAGGCTTTGAAATGTCAGGGCCTGTTTCTTGGATCCAAGGTTACTGTGGCAGTTGGCCAATTGTTCAATGGCAGGAGTGGACTGAGATTTGTATATAAATTGGGTGAGATTCACGCAGGACACGTTCTACCAGATGATTACACTTCTCAAACTTGTCCAGCAACCCCATGTCTTGGTGCTGGAAAAGAGGCCTCAACAAGATTTTGGGTCAGGAGGAACAAAGCAGATTCTAACTCTTCTCCCATTGGAGGATTTCACTTGTTTTATTTTTCTCACCCAGTCGACATGAGCTTTGTTGACCTGGAGAAGGTCTACGGTTCTGTGCTCTGTCACGTCTGTGGGAGGTTTTTAAGGTGTACACAATGCAAAGCTTTCTAGTGCATTCTATTCATTGTCTCTATCTGTAGAACAAGACATGTTCCCGCTTTTGGCAGAGTGTCGTTTAGTACCACGAGGCTGAGGGTACCGCGGTACTCTATTTACCCCCTGGTACAAAAGGCTGGCAATGATGAGGCAAGATTCAGGTGTCAACCTGAGCATTTATTGATCTTTTTTGTCTGGTACCTGCATTTCAGAATGGATGCTGGAACCCCATTCTTTATTTGCATAGGTTTCTCCTGTTCAAGACCGCTGTCCGTCGGGGATGGAAAAATCATTACAGTACAAATCACAAAACCATGCAGAAGAGTGAAAGGCACAATCACCATAAATATCAGATACACAATTTTTTTTCTATAAATACTTTTTTTTTTTGATGGGAAGAAGGGACTGTGTATTTGTTGGATGTAACCAACACAAACGTAAATCCCAAACCAGCTCAGTCTTATGTGTTAACGGTTTAAGCTGCCATGTGTTTGGGGTGCAAAGCAATCAAAAACATACAACATTCAATCTCCATCTTTTTAAACACAAGATAATTCTATTAACATTATGGCAGGAAGGACAAAAAAAAAAGCTATTCAGTTTGTTTTGCTTCTATTTTAAACCTACGACCCATCCGGTCTTCTTACATCACACCCTCTATACATGCTTACATGGCCTCCCGTGGGAACAGTCTCCATCACCTTTCCCCGCATACCATAGTGAAACCGCTTACATCACATAACAAATGAGGCTCCACGAAAAAAAAGGAAAAAAAAAAAATTGACATTGTGGCCCGAAGTTGACCAACAGGGCGGGTGTGCCAGTGCCTGCAGTGTCCCACATCCCTGCCCTCTGACTTCCAGACACCCTTGTGAAAATAAATCTCTGCTGGATAAGTCATCCAAGAGGCACTGTGGTTTAGCACTCAGAGTGAAAAGCGCTCAATGTTTAGGAGACACTGTACAGTTTTTTCGACCGCTCCCAGGCTGTATATCTGACTGAATGAAATCATAGTGCTACAAGAATTTGTTGAAGGAATCCGCCGTTTCGAGAAGGACGTTACGTGTAATAAGGAACAGCGCTGTTCACTTTTTCAATGCTACACGTTCACTGACACGGTAACTGGGCTGCGACGAGTCGCAGGGGGTTGTTTAGAGAAGCGTGTTTTCCACCGGGTACCAAACATCACTCTGTATTACTAACTACAGAAAAGCCACCACCTTCGCTGAGGCTGCCGCACTTAAAAATGTACATTTTGCTTCATTTCTACAGTTTCTGGCCTCCCAAAATGTGGGAATGGTGGGAGCGAGATCATTTTTCCATCACTACCACTAAGGAGTGCGTTCAAAATGTGCTTGTAGAACAGACAGACAAGCACAGTTCTGCAAACTTTTCGCCAATCTCCATGACCCATAGTGGAACGGGTGGATTTCAGACTTTCACTGGTAAATATCTAAATAAAACAATATCGACACACATGGTCATGTGGGATTTTGCAAATAAAAATTCCTGAGAACTCATGAGGTGTTACCTCTACATAGCCAGGGTAATATTTTTAAAACACAATAAAACATTTGATGTTTCATAAGCAAATCTAGGTATTTAAATTCATTATTATCTTCTACATATCAGCTTACCCCTTTCATACAGACTTTTTTTTAGTGTAGGGAAAGTAACAGAGTACATCACACTTCTAAAACTTTTTGACTCAGAGAAATATACGACAGTGCAAACTTACATCCATAACTCATTAATACACAAACTTTAGTATATATTAATTTACTTCAGCACCATAGTAACTAAGCTCTTGTTACCATTATAAATGCAAAGTATGTCGAACTGATACTGTACATTTAGACGTTCTATGAAAGAGGGAGAACATGAGCTCAAATAGTCACATTCCTTCCTAAGAGTCAGTAACCTTGAAGGACCAAAAAAAAAAAAAAAAAAAAAAAAGATGTCACCTCATTAAAAATCATCCGAAGGTGAAAAACAGACTTCTGCTTTCCTCTATTCTTCCACACGTACTCCTAAAATACTGACAAACAGTTACGGAAGTTTGGCGGACGTGACGAGATGCTGCAGCGACGGGACAGTTGTAAGGTCAGCGTAGATGGTGTGTGTGAAAGCAGGGGACAAGGTCAATGAGAGCACCCCCCCCACGCAGCCCCCAGAAAAACCCTACATCCTTTTAAAGTTTCACAGTGATGCAATAAGCTCAACTAATCTATACTGTTATTTCCAGGCAGCAGAATCGGCTGCAGTTAGAAATAACCTCTATTATTACAATGACAGGCTTTTGTAATGTCACCAGTGGAACACGAAAAATGAAGGGGGTTCAATCGACACGCCAGCGGTGCTGAAATGGCAAAATGAAAAGTTGGCTTCCATATAAACCGTCAACCTCTTTAACATTCCTCGCCTTGTAACTCACGGACAACGCACCACAAATTGAAATTATAATTTTCTGAATGTTTGAGATATGACAAGCATGTGGTTAAGAATAAGCAATGATGTTAACACAGACACACCTGCTGTGGAAACGACAAGTACAATTCATGTTAACCGTCCAAAGAGTTACACTTAACACTTACTTACTTACATCCTTTCTCACTATATTCTCCCTTATTTTTCACTCTTTCCTTCTTCCGCTCTCCTTCTTCAACATCCTTTTCCCACCTGCGAACATTAACAAGGCCTATGTACCATCTCCTCGCCTTACATACAAAATCAGGACCAAATCCCGATCGATAAAAAGTTAATAGAGACCCTTTCAATTCATGCGTTGTTTTATAAACACCTCTGACATTTTGTAAGACTTATTACCTTAGAGCCACAACAAAACAACGGAAAATAAGAACTGGGAGTTTGTGGGAACGAGACTGTTGTTCGATTTCGCCAACACGGACGAGGCTTCTCATCGTGTGGCTCCTCACCGACACCCACGGGGGGAAACACAAGCCGTAAACAGTGAGGAAGTGAGTTGAATTGAGTCGGTTTCACACCGAGCGCATTTCGCTGCCACTTGTCAGCGGGATGCAGGAACGCCCTCGACGTTCTTGCTGAAGCATCAGTTTTAGAAAGTTCAAATGAAAACATAAATTGGAAGATGTTAATGACTGAAAATGGGCAAAACAATTGTTTGCAACACCAGGAGCTGGTTCATCTATCTGTGTCTGTCTGGGATGTGTTCAGTTTCTCACCATGATCCCCCCCCCCCCCCCCCCCCCCCCCCCCCCCCCCCCCCCCCCCCCCCCCCCCCCCCCCCCCCCCCCCCCCCCCCCCCCCCCCCCCCCCCCCCCCCCCCCCCCCCCCCCCCCCCNCAAGCCCTGAGACACATCCCAAAGGAACAGAGAGACAGCCAAGAAAATGCACCGTATGCTAAGCCTTCCTTTCCACTTTCAAGGTTCAAAACCACAGCACTGTAAAGACGACGGACCCGTTAAAAACCTCTCAAACAGCCCTGCGAGGCTTTCAGAAAGAACCTGTTTCGACCATGAAAAACACTCAGTTACCGTCACGCGTCTTATTACACGTCATTGAGGAAAAGCCTGTCATTGCAGAGACCCTCACTAGCCCCCCCACCAAATGAACAGTTGCAATCAAAAGCACGTGAATTTTATACGACTACCACCATACATATTAAAACTAGCATTCATTCAAAGGGTAAAACTATTCTCTTACGTGGGGCTAAAGTGATGTGGGCATCAAGAACCTGCCCCCTAGTGGAGGGGAAATGTAAGAAAGAGGAAATTATTAACTATTCCGACAAATCTGTGACATCTTTGACATGTTAGTTGTATATTAAACAGTACGTGATCCAGAAAGTATCTAAGTTTGCTAAAACTAACAGAACTACAAGTATTAAAAAGAGGGCTCTGAAGAGGAAGGTACAGAAGGGGGGCAGAAACGATGGGTAGGAGTACCAACGCCCTCAGTGTAAACAGCACCCCCTCCAGATGCCTCAGTGACAGAAGCTGCGCTGGCTTGGCTGGTGCAGGAAGGTGCCGCGCATGCGGGCGGCATGGCGAGGGACTTGCTCCCGGACACGGTTCTGCCGTTGGAGGCGGTTGCGGCTCAGGTGGCGGCGATCGGCCCCTCCCTTTGCCTTCTGGATGCGTGTGACTTGGGTCACCTTTGCCAGGGTCCCGGCCTTGGAGGCTCCCCCGCGGATGACCCTGCTGGGTATGGCACTCCTTGCAGCAGAAGGAACCGCCTCAGTCACCCTGTCATCGATCAGAGGGGAACACGTACGGAGACGACACACACAGAGGCATCAGTGATGGAAGAAGTCGCAAGGACATATTGGAGACAAAAATCTCCATTTTCACGAGCGTGTAGAGAACATGGTGGGCTTGTCATAGTATCAGAGCTCCAAGCAACTCCTCTCACCTGACACTGGCAGCCAGGCTGGCCGTGCTCTCCTCAACAGCAGACTGGTTTCCCAGAGCAACGTAGACAGACATGCTGGGATGCTCGATGAGGAGGTCTTCCATGGGGCTGGTCTCAGCAGTGGCCCCTTCTGCAGTGAAACAGGGGGGAGGGGTGACGAACCAGCTCTCATCCATACAGCAGCGTTCAGGGCCGCAGCTGCAGTCACTCTGCGAGCCTGGGGACACAGGGGTGGAGTCTGGGGAGCGTGGTAAAGAGCCAGCCAGCACCACCCGGTCCACCAAGCCATCAGTACAAGCAAGGGATGTCAGGCTTGTCACTTTTGAGCCGCCCGTTTTAGTCCTGTGCTGATTGTAAGAGGGAACGGTAGATCCCTCTGTCCAGGAGGGTCCATCTGTCTCCACGCCCAGACAGTCCCACTGGGCAGAGGAATGTGCCAGTGCTGGTGCCCCAGCCTCTCTGATCTCCACCGAGTCACCATCCCCTGACACACGTGAACCCAGGGATGAAACCAGCACCAGCAGACAAGCGGCAACCATCCATTCGTGTGGATTGCATTGAGGTGAGGGAGCAAAACAGGAGAAGCCATGCAGGGTTAGGGGAGCAAATAAAATGTAAGCACATACACCCCAGTATTTATTTATGAAGGTGTAGTTAAAATGGGAGGGAAGTAGGAGGAGGATTTCAAAAACACACACACACACACACACACACACACACACACACACACACATTATTAGTTGATACTAATACTGATACTCCTCTCCTGTTTTTGAGATCAAGCTCTACTAGTTATTTGTTAAACATGTTAATCCAGAAGCTTTAAGAATTTGCATCACTTTGTAAATTCAGTTTTACTTCCACTTGTGATCAGAACAATTTTCTTACTGAAAAAGAAAAGTACAGGACACTTAAATGATACACAAAAAAGAAGCAAATTTTGCTAATTTCGAACGTTTAAATTTCTATTTCAACTACTTTGCGCGTCTCACCGCAACGAAGCCGGATGTTATCTACAACGCAAAACTCTGCACCGGTTAGTCATCGAGAAACAGACAGAGCTTCAGAAGTGAGCGGGCAGGCCGAGTTCGGCAGACATGCAGAAGAAGGTCTCCACGCATCCCTACTGCCACCCAAACACTCACCGGGCAAGTTGACAAGGAGCCAGCCTTCCTCGTCGGCTTCTATCACACAGGGCTTGGGTCCCTTGATCTCCTTGGAGACATCCTCCACCTCCCCAAAGAACAGGCTGCTGAGCCGCTGGAACATCCTGGGACTTGCTGAACGTGCTGTGGGATGCCCTTCACCCGAAACGCTTTCCTTGATAAACGGGAGTGAGGAACGTTGCCTTCAAGTCTCTCTTTCTTCTTCTTTGAGGACTTCTTGGTCTTCTTGTCCAAGAGCCTGGAGGCTGGTGCAGCGTAAGTAAGGTTTCAGGTGGTATCAGTGCAAAGGCCTGTTGGTTTCAAGCACAAACCCAAGACAAACAACTTGTTACTTTTGCGATACCCTGCAATGTTCCAAAAGTTTTTCAAAAAGCTCCGCGTGTTTAGCGCTCAGGTCCCCATCACAGTTACACCAGTTCAGGTATCGGCTTTACAGCTTCACACGAAGACATTTTTTTTACTCTAACAGTATGTATTTGCTCAAGATGATGCCACTCAGCCTCAAAAAAGCTCCTCAGAGAGGTCCCTGTATGTCTTAACAGCTCCCCGGTCGTGTCATCACTAGCAGGCAGCATTTGAGCAAAGATGCACCTCTTTCCACTTGTGCAATAAAGCTTGAGTTGAAATGTATTTTTACTAAATGAGCCCAGACCATGGTAAAGCATGGGGGGGGGTGATATTTCCACACATTTGTCTTCAATCTAAAATCCAGAGAAGGGAGTCCTTGTTTAGTGTGAGCAAGGAGAAGGAGATGGTCAGGTGATTAAAATGACCCAATCAAATAATGTCTTTTGCATCAGCCCACCTCTGTTTTCCACCACTCCCACCTCCTGGCCAGTAATTATGAGAACAAGAATAGCCATCATCCCCGCCTTGAATTTGCCCAACTCCTATTTGGAGGTGTTAACACATCCCTCATTTTGAAGGAATTAAACTTTGCCAAAGGAATTAGTGCCTCTAAAATTGTGGCCGGCGAGACTTCCGTACTCTGATGAAGGTGCATCCCAAATAATCCACCACCAAGTCATCATGTGACCTTTATCCCCGAAGACTGCACGGTAAGCAGTCTTTAGCATGACTCACCGCACTACAAAGTCTTGAAATTAATTTCAAGCTGTGTAATCTTCAGTCGCAGAGAAAAAATATGATTCAATAAGGAGCAAGTGCCCGAGCCTACAGTGATCGGCAGCGTCGTCATTTAACACATTCTGGTTTGCAAGGGAAAACCTAAAAGACACATAAGTTCAATAACAGACCTGAATTATCATCTGTCCACAACGGATTTCATCATCAGAGAAGAAACTTGGTGATCCAGGGTGAGATTTGCGCCGTGGTTGTCGTGCCTTTGTCTTCCATTGATGGAAGCAAATCAGATCTGTCCACTAAGTGGGAACCAGCTTGGTTTTTCAATCACTGTAAGTAGTTAGATGTAGTCGGAAGGGGGGGGGGGTCACAGCGGGCCATGCTCAGACCCCATCTGGCATGGAGCGCCCAGCAGGAGATGCCAAATACAGCTGTCACTTACGTGGCCCCACAGCGCAGCCCCGTCTGGCTGAGGAGCCTGTCGATGAACAAGAAATCCTGGCAGACACCTACACAAATCTCTACGCGACCCCCAATCGCTGCAGGTTCTCTCAAAGTCACTGCACACTTATCCTCCTACGAGGATATTCGGGTTTAGACCCTGACGGGTTCAGCCTGGCAAATTTTAATCCCAGCTGGGCAGTGAACCACCTTGGTTTGGCTTGTTATCTCAGACCTGTTTAACTCCAGTTGGAAACTTCTGGGGCAGTAAACAGCTGGGAAATCTGCTGGTCTTGGAGCCCCCTCAAGTTCAACAACAGTAACTCTGCTCAACAGGGACTAAGTTTTTGGCCCCATCTGGCCAGAAACGTGTGTCCATGAAAAATGAACACAAGGAATGAATACATTTTGAGGTCCACAAATCCCATCTGACTGAATCCAGATGCCAATTAATAATTTACCCATTGTGCACATCAAGGAAACATCTCCATAAAATGAATCCATAAATGTCTACATCTGGTAAAATTACTTCCTCGTTGCATCCGCTTCTCCTGCTCGATCTGGCAACTGTCAAACTCCAGCAGGACAAGGCAGATATTTTGTCTGAGGTTACTTGACAGCATGAAGGCGAACCCATGGTTTACAAACGTGGGGCAGAAAGAGGAGGTTATCAGCAGGCAGCAGCTGTTGTAGTCTCACATTCTGCCCATATGGTGGATTATTATACCAGTGACAAGCTATTAAAATAAGTCGTGGAAACTTTTGTGCTTATGCTGCCTGCACGTAATAGAACATTCAGCCCTTCTGCTTTGTTTGTTAGGTACAGCATACTCTGAGACAGAACCACTTCAGACAGGGGGGCTGGAGGTTGTGTGTGTGGGAGAATGAGTGAAAGAGGTACTATTATTAGTTTCTTAGCACATAGCTTACGATTTTGTACTTTGCCCACTTACACGGCTGTAGATTTCAACTGAAGCCGTTCGATTTACATAGGTCGAGTTCAACCGCAAAGCTGCTGGAACAGGAAGGTCCTTAGCCATGATCCACTTCTCATCCATCTCATGTCACTTATCTTTGGCCTCAATCTGAACTTCATACCGAATTCCTTCAAATAAAGTCCACATCAGTCCACTGACTGGGCCTCAGTATTCGTGGAGGCCGTTTTGACCCACTGACTGGTAAACACTTAAAAATGTACCGTTGTCACGCGTTCCATGCCAAAGAAACGGCCTCCTTTGTGGTTCGATCTGATGCAAGACAGCAATGACAAGACTCATGACAAATCACATTTTAAAAAATCTTGTGACAATCCACATTGTAACTGCTCTTTCCGTTTATTTTTATAGATCGCTTCTTATCACAGGTATAAAGTGAGGCTATAGGAACGAGGTTTTCATTCAGTCATCCTCTTGAGAAAAGGGCAAAGGAACTGAATGACATAATGAAGCCCTGATTCTGTATACATTTCCGCTTCTCTTGATGTTCTCATATTCTGTAAACCAGTCACTGGTTTAGAACAGCCAAAACAACCAGAGCAGAAAAAAAAAAAAAATTGAGTGTATTATATTAGGGGCAACAATATATTTTTGCATTGACAAGTGTCAAATGTTAAAATGCTAAAACATGGTATTAAGTCCAGTTTCAGGTTAATGAAAATTATCAAATTTCCCATGGATCCTTTATCAGGATACAGTAATATATTTTATACGTACTAATAACTGTATTTAAAAAGTCCAAAAAGTTAAAGCAACATCCCAAACAGCTCAGTAGCGGATAAAACGAGAAACCGACAACTTCCGCCGCTATTGTTTAGATGTTGATCGGATACGTCAAAGTGGGAGGAGCCACTAAACCAGCGAGTGGGACGGGCCTAGATGCAAAACACCCTCTGACGTTGGCGCGGCGACACTCTGACGTCACTCAGCCTGCCGTAGTCCGGGTGAAAAAAAAACACACAGACGGGGAAAAAAAACAGAAAAGATAAGAGGCTTGCGTTAACATAGTTTCCAGAAATAAAGACAAAACCTAACCGCGAGAAACATGTCCGCCGAAGAGCAGAACACGGTCAGCCGCAGCGTCCGGCTCCAGCTCGTTTGTACGAGCGTGTCCGTTTGTCCAATGCGGATAAAAAGGGGGGAAATGCAGTGGCTTCGATGCACAGTGTTTTGCATCGAAAACGCCGAGAAGAAAAGGTGCGAGAGCCGATTCCTCCGTCTCCGCGGTTCGCGGGAAATACGGAGAGCCGATCGTTTGTTGTCGAACGCAGAAGGATAAAGAGGAGCGATACCGGGAGGCGGACGGGAGAAGAAGGGTCAGAGCAATGACAGACTCCACAGCCCCCTCGCCGACGCTCTCACCCTGTCCTTCCCTGCTCGCTACACATTTTTCCAAAGGAAAACGACCCTCTAACAACGCAACACCGTACCGATCAGCACAGGCGACCCAGTCAATGGAAACACTTCTATTTACGGTCATAACACTACAGTCCATTAGAATCCGTCTAATATATTCCCACTTTCCTTAAATGTATCATATACAGGCAGTAAATATATCGTATGGATCACATATGTGGAGCAGATGAAATGAAGGTATCGGAGTTCAGAACATAGACGTTTTCTCTTCAGTTGTATTTGTAAACATATGTAAACCTGCTCTGATCTCCGTCTGTACCATAAGAAGCTGTATTCTGTGTGTCCTGTCGTGAATCTTTTATCCAAACGGATTATGACACCAGTGTATATATTTGAATCGCTCCGGTGAATTACGGCCCGTCTCAGTATAAAAACATAAACATCCGGCGGTAACAATACTTATTTTTAAACCTTTGTCAACTGAGGAAAAAAAAAAAAAGAATCGATTCCAAAATATGAAACACGGCAATGGCTTACCTGCCTCCGCAAAATTTACTCTGGATGTAAACTTAATGACCCAAACGCATTCACTAAAAACAAGAATATTTTAAAGCACGGCTTTAGGTAGCTTTTAAATGAGGTAGGTGTTTTGTAATAAGAAAAATTAAAAAAAAAAAAAAGGGCTTCTTCTTAGAAGAAGTGCTCTACGTTAAACTGCATTTATACGGTGGGTTATACTATCCAAACCCGCAGTTGTACACTTGCTTCTGCGGATTTCGTGCTGTTATTGCTGCCGCCAGCTGATCCTTGGATCAGAACTGAGAACATCGCAAACAGCTGATTGTGGTATCACAGCCCTCACAGTCCCGCCCTCTCCCCGCCCACTGCACCGGCGCAACCAATCAGAATATTACACCACCCGAAAGCTGGCCGCCATGTTAGGAGGGTGGGGGAGGGGAGCTCGGGCCGTCAATTCCGCCTCGTTCGATAGGACGTTTCTGTGTGACGTAATATGACGACGGAAGCCATTACGGCGCTGCAGAGCTCAAGACGAGAACTTCCTGTATTATGACGAATGGTGAGACGCGCGTACAAACTGAACGAAAGTATTTGCATTTCGGTCTTTTTTTTTTTTTTTTTTTTTTTTAAGCGGATTGTTTTGCGTTGCCTGGAAAAACGTGGCCCGCATAGCACGCAATGCAAGCTCATGTTTGTTATTTAACTGCGCATAATTTCTTGTTTAACGTGCAACGTGCACGAGACAAGTGGCTGATGAAAATGTAAAATTAGGGAAATAAAAGTAATGAAACGGTTACCTTTCTGCTAGATTTTCTCGTGTTTTCAATTGCGTAGCAACACTTCACTCTGTTGAAACGGTGAAACACAGCAATGAACTACTGGCAAAACTGAGGCTGGATATATTAGGTGAGGAAGTTCTCGCAAGCAACCGTATATCTGAGCGTTTGTCAGAGCCTTTGTACCGCTTTAATATTACTCTTGCCAATATTATCAGGAAAAAAGTTTGGAGTTGAAGGTGGGCTTTTGTACGTGAAACCACTGCTGGTATTTTAGAAAAATCATGAGATTACTCGCATTTTATTAGCAGGTTGTGAAATTTAGAGCAAAATATCTGCTTCCTTCAATGTAATGGATTCCCTGGTGAGAACTGGAATAACTCTAAATGTGCTGTTGCTTTAAATCCTCTTCGTATATGGTGTCTGTTTACCTTGAGCATCTATTTTCCATGCCAGTGGGAGGAGCTTAAACTGCTTTTTTTTGTTGTTTTAATGCAAACAGCCAATCAGCGACCAATGCTGAATAAGTAGATCTCAGTCATTGTTTTCTTTTCCACCAGCCAGTGTAAACTGAAAGAGTACAGTAGATTTATAGGTTGTTCAAAGCGAACCTAGTATAAATAGTCCTGGTATTCGAGAACGTTTTTGCCATTCCTACGAGACTCGGCCTGTCCTGAACAACAGTTATGATCTTTGTTTCGAGGGGTCAGTGTCCGTAAGTCCAGAAAGCCGAGCCTCCTGGGTAGCATAAGTTAAAATGGGGTTATGCAGATCTCGCAGCTGTCAGGGCTGAATGGAAGGACAAAGGTGTTTCTGCGAAGCTGAAAGTTAGCTGGAGACCGTCTGGATATTATTACCTCCTCCAAGGGACCGAGCGATGTGACAAGCTCTGTGTGAAACCGAGAGAACCGATGCCCTCAACAAGGAGACTGCATTATTCAACTGTTTCCTGGATGGCCTATTTGGAAAAGTTTGAGAAACCATTCAGCGGCCAGCCGTGGGTCAGGGCTGCGTTCAGCTTAAACCAGATATGGTCAAAAATTAAAGCAGTTCTTCACTGGATGCTGAGATGCTAATAACCAAACTAAATAGAGAGCAGTGTTTCCCTATAGTGATGGAAAATGCCTGGTGACATCACTGCTTTGTAATACTACAGGACGTCTGTTTGGATGTTGGGCGCGTAAGGTTCTTTATTCTTTTGTTTTCAATCATCAAGAAGGAAATTGTCAAAAATAATGAGACCATGTGACAAAAAACTGTAAAAGGTGCAGTGATGTCAAGTCCAAGATCACTGGCAGATCAACACAGCCTTCCGTGAAGGACTGAAGCTGTTCTGAAACCAACGTGTAGTTCTATTCCCTGAACAGTTGTTAAATGTATTTTTGTCATTTCCAACCACATATATATTATTAGTCAACATAATCTTCTTTTTACTTTCTTTTTACTTTATCACAGGGATCTGCTTAGAAGTAATCCAGTACCTCCATTGAAGCGCATATTCCCTTATCTGTATACAATAATAATGTTAAAAAACACATGTATAGTACACATTTACTTATGTACATTTAATATATTGCATACATCCAGTTACGTAAACTGAACAAAGGAACATCCCTAATCTTATCTGTTTTGGAGATGGTGCTTCTCAGCTCTATCCCTGTGCGTTTGCAAGTCTTACGTTTGACTGTGTTAACAGCACATTCAGACCAAACAGAGCCACCTCAGCCTAAATGAACTATTGACCATGTCCTTGATATATTTTTTTTTAAATTTTTTAAGCATTCATTTGCATCCCTCAAGTTTACTACACATAAAAAAGGAGAATAGTTCCAGTCTCTGGTGCAATGTGATCACAGTACACTGGACCCAGCGTGGAGTTGACTCTACATCCACCAGCTGCTAAGCAACAAGCAACTTGAGGCAGGGTGAAATACTTCTGACCTTGTGCTCCGCCACCCCTCCCCCCCGTTGTCAGGACCCAGTGTTCAATACCCTGCAAAAATACAGCCTTGCACCTGTGCTGCAGGTAAATACAGTGTTGAAAGTTCACTGCTGTTTAATGTAAAACAAATTTTTAAATAATGATGTTCAATTGCCGCATAACAGAAAACACAGGCGTGCTTAAGCGAAAGATAATGTATATACATATGCGGAGCTGCTGGGCGTGATGTTTTTTGTTTTACGCTTCCATTCCAAAGCTCCTTAGACGTGCACTGAAGCGGAGGCCTGGAAATGTTCATCTGTGATTGAGAAAATGGGGACCTTGGTCATTTGTGCAGATGCCCACACAACAGCCGCCCACATGCTGAGGCCTGTGGAGCACCAAGAAGCCGTGTAATGCTGTAGGTGTGCATATTTCCCATAGTTTTGGTGGCTTTCTGAGAAGCCCAGTGCTTTTGCCTATGGCTGCCACTGAGTTGGTAGCAAGGCTGCGAGAACTCAGGACTGTGGCTGTCAGACTCAGAGGAGACCTTCCAGTTATAAACAGAGGCAGACTCAGATATTCGCAGCTGAGCAGAAGCTGCAACAGTTCTTGGCCTTAGACCCCGGTGGCTTACAGCGAACCTGATGACACATGTTCTTTTTGTGAATGTGACCTGAGGGAGGCCAAGGGTTTATTCAGAACTCCATTCCATAGCTGCAAAACCTAGCAGGTGGATTGTTGCTTTAGAAGCAGAAGATACCGATCTTAAAATTTAGTTGCAAATAAAACAATCCAGTTATACATATTTTCAAAATGGAACAAAAGAACTGTCAGGTATGTACATTTCTCTAAACAAGAAAGTATACTAAGAAACAAATGAATACGCATTTAGAAAATACTAATAATGTGCCAAGTTGCAAGGAGCAAAAAATTACATTATTTGCAGCCAAGCATTTTTATGGATCAGATCAACACTGTACATGAGAGTAAAAATGCTTTTATGCTCCGTCTCATTGCGACAGTGTAATAACAGCCATTTGTTACACCAACCTTGTTCAGTATAATTTGTTTCACTTTATATGACTTTTATTCCATAGGCCTTTGGCCTAACACAAGCTGGTGTCTTCTCAGTCCTGCAGTCAGTCTTGTGTGATAAGACCAGTCTCCAAACTGAAGGAGCACCACAGAGATGGTGAAAGACCTCTGAAAGATCACCAACACAGAGATGATCCTCTGTAGCTGAAGGACAACCAACACAGATATGAACATCTGCAGCTGAAGGACAACCAACACAGAGATGAACGTCTGTAGCTGAAGGACAACCAACGCAGATATGAACATCTGCAGCTGAAGGACAACCAACACAGCGACAATCCTCTGTAGCTGAAGGACAACCAACACAGATATGAACATCTGCAGCTGAAGGACAACCAACACAGCGACAATCCTCTGTAGCTGAAGGACAACCAACACAGATATGAACATCTGCAGCTGAAGGACAACCAACACAGTTATGAACATCTGCAGCTGAAGGACAACCAACACAGTTATGAATATCTGTAGCTGAAGGACAACCAACGCAGCGACAATCCTCTGTAGCTGAAGGACAACCAACACAGATATGAACATCTGCAGCTGAAGGACAACCAACACAGTTATGAACATCTGTAGCTGAAGGACAACCAACGCAGATATGAACATCTGCAGCTGAAGGACAACCAACACAGAGATGATCTTCTGTAGCTTCATGGAGAAAATGGCTTCATCAGCTTCCAGGTCCCACACAGCACCTGCTCCCTACAAGGATAGCAAGGTGAGCTGACTTGGCTTTGACCTTGACACTGTAAACTGCAACCCATGTTTCCACTGGGAATAACTTAAAGAGCAAAGCTATTTTAATCCTGGCAGGATTAAGGGTTTCTCAGCTCTAATAAAAGGGCTATTTGCTCCCTCAGCAAGCAGCTGGGTCATATTACATTGTTGTATCCTACTGTACAAGTTAAATAAATAGCTATAAATCACTACGTAGGTTTACGTATAAGCGCAAGGGTTCTGAACTGTCTACCTCCAGCCCATATTACATAACCTGTTTCAGGTGGGCCTAAAATATCCCTGCCGGTCAGCCGGCTCCCCTTACACGTATTTATAACACGGGCATTCTGGCACACCCAGGAAAGGCCGCTGCAGGAGAACGCGCCACCAGTAACGGATAATTCCCATTAAGCAGGTTTCCACGGTAACCAGTCACAGATCCCTGATGCGTTTTGTCCAGCGCTGTGTATTTTATGGTCAGCCTTTGCCCATGCAGGCCTCAAGTAGTTATCAGCAGTTGACCGTGGATTCTGAATGGAAGAAGGTCCCTGAGGTGATACGAAAGATCATTGGTTAGAAGTTACAACAAAGACAGAAGGTCTGATTTCACTGTGAACGATGCTCCCGGGATAACGCTGGATGAACAGCATTCAGCACAACTGCCCTACTTTGCTGTGATTTCTAACTAATGGTTTTGGAGGAATAAATGGAAATATATAAAGGGACTAAGTTAAACTTCATAATTACCTTTGACAAGTGTAGATTCTCAGTTTGTTATTTTTGGGGGAAAAAAGCAAGGGTGGGAATGTTCAGTGAAGTTGGAGTCGCCTCACCTTAGTTTCTGAGGTGTTGACGCAAAACCTTTGTTCTCTTGCAGAACCAAAAGGCTGGGCTTTTTCGTGCAGCTTCTTTTCTGTCTTTGTGCGTCATGTGGTTTTAAATCCAGGTAAAGGCGCCTCGGGGGGTGTGGTGATGGATGGGTGTATCCGACATAGCGATGATTCCAGCTTACGGTGATTCACGGTCCCAGTTCCAGTACATTTGTCCTCCACACACAAGAAAGATCACATTAAAGTCATAGACAAGGACTGTCTGCGTGTCTGGACAGCGGGGAAACACATAAGAACCAGTGTCTCCAGAGACAGGAGAACCGTCTTGAAATTAGACATAAATTAAATCACTTACTTTATCTTTTCTGTTGTCACTTGCGAATATCATTATTGCCAGAAATGGCAGATAGAGGACTTTGGACATATGATGGACAAAATACTTTTTTTTTACTTGGTCAGTGAGATGTTTTTGCTATTCAGATTAAGTTTTCTTTCCCATTTGCTCATTCTCTCACTCAGATGTAGTGAAAGAGGCCACTTCAGGGCTGCTGAGCTGCTAAACAAGTTTAATTCAATTAATTCATGTGTCTTTTTATTGTTTCTAGCATGTGGGGTATAAAGAATCACTAACATGGTTTTACTGGGTTTTTATATGAAAAGTGTTTATATGGCAGTTTGTGCATCTCTTGATAAATATTTTATATTACACTCCAGTGAGTGCAGTAAAACACCCCCCAGTAGGGGCGGGAAAAGCCCCCCAGTAAGTGCGGTAAAACATTCCTAAGTAAGTACGGTAAAACACCCCAGTAAGTGGTGTAAACCACCCCGGTAAGTGGCGTAAAACATCCCAGTAAGTGCGGTAAAACACCCCAGTAAGTGGTGTAAACCACCCCGATAAGTGGCGTAAAACATCCCAGTAAGTGCGGTAAAACACCCCAGTAAGTGCGGTAAAACACCCCGGTAAGTGGCGTAAAACATCCCAGTAAGTGCAGTAAACCCCCCCCCCCCCAGTAAGTGCGGTAAAACACCCCTGAGTAAGTGCGGTAAAACACCCCGGTAAGTGGCGTAAAACATCCCAGTAAGTGCGGTAAAACACCCCGGTAAGTGGCGTAAAACATCCCAGTAAGTGCGGTAAAACACCCCGGTAAGTGGCATAAAACATCCCAGTAAGTGCAGTAAAACCCCCCCACTAAGTGCGGTAAAAGCCCCCCAGTAAGTGCAGTAAAACACCCCTGAGTAAGTGTGGTAAAACCCACCAGTAAGTGCGGTAAAAGCCCCCCAGTAAGTGCAGTAAAACACCCCAGTAAGTGGCGTAAAACATCCCAGTAAGTGCGGTAAAAGCCCCCCAGTAAGTGCGGTAAAACACCCCTGAGTAAGTGTGGTAAAACCCACCAGTAAGTGCGGTAAAAGCCCCCCAGTAAGTGCGGTAAAACATCCCAGTAAGTGCGGTAAAAGCCCCCCAGTAAGTGCGGTAAAACACCCCTGAGTAAGTGTGGTAAAACCCACCAGTAAGTGCGGCAAACCCCCGAGTAAATGTGGTAAAACACCTCAGTCAGTGCAGTAAAAGCCCCCCAGNGGTAAAACATCCCAGTAAGTGCGGTAAAAG
The DNA here is from genome assembly GCA_900497675.1 of Arapaima gigas. Classification (NCBI taxonomy): domain Eukaryota; kingdom Metazoa; phylum Chordata; class Actinopteri; order Osteoglossiformes; family Osteoglossidae; genus Arapaima; species Arapaima gigas. The sequence goes on from UFQX01001173.1 coordinate 306,926, forward strand.
CCCCCCAGTAAGTGCGGTAAAACACCCCTGAGTAAGTGTGGTAAAACCCACCAGTAAGTGCGGCAAACCCCCGAGTAAATGTGGTAAAACACCTCAGTCAGTGCAGTAAAAGCCCCCCAGTAACTGTGATTAAACCCCCCTAGTAAGTGTGATAAATCCCCCCAGAGTTAGTGTGGTAAAACCCCCCTAGTAAGTGCGGTAAAACCCCCCAGAATAAGTGGGGTAAAACCCCCCTAGTAAGTGTGGTAAATCCCCCCAGAGTAAGTGCAATAAAACCCCCCAGTAAGTGCAGTAAAACCCCACAGTAAATGCAGTAAAAGTTCCTCAGTAAGAGGGGTATAAGCCCCCCCCCCCCCCCCCCNGTAAAACCCCCCAGAGTAAGTGCGGTAAAACCCTCCAGTAAGTGAGGTAAAACCCCCCAGAGTAAGTGCGGTAAAACCCCCCAGAGTAAGTGCAGTAAAACCCCCCAGTAAGTGCGGTAAAACCCCCCAGAGTAAGTGCGGTAAAACCCTCCAGTAAGTGAGGTAAAACCCCCCAGAGTAAGTGCGGTAAAACCCTCCAGTAAGTGAGGTAAAACCCCCCAGAGTAAGTGCGGTAAAACCCTCCAGTAAGTGAGGTAAAACCCCCCAGAGTAAGTGCGGTAAAACCCCCCAGAGTAAGTGCAGTAAAACCCCCCAGTAAGTGCGGTAAAACCCCCCAGAGTAAGTGCGGTAAAACCCTCCAGTAAGTGAGGTAAAACCCCCCAGAGTAAGTGCGGTAAAACCCTCCAGTAAGTGAGGTAAAACCCTCCAGTAAGTGCGGTAAAACCCCCCAGTGCGGTAAAACCCTCCAGCAGGTGGGGTAAAGGACTCACGGGGACAGACGGTGGCGCTATTTCCCAACACTCGTCTCTGTCCCCCCGTCTGAACGGTCGGCTGAGCCGAGCCGCCGTTCGTCTCCTTTCCGTCCAAACTGATGACGGCCGAGAACATAAACCCTCCTGTAGAACATCTTCATTCACACTCACTGCCCCTCATTTGGGTTTTTATGGCTCTGATTTACAAAGGAGGTGCAGCATCGTTCTTCTGTCCCCAAAACTGGCAAAATGTAATAAACAGAAACAATATTGATCTCATTTTATACTTAAACGTCGTGGATCTGAACCAGAGACGCTCTTTTCATCCTCCTCCCAAATTAGTCCAACTAGACTCACCGCAGACTTTCACCACAGAAGAGTTTCCAAGGCTGTGAATCATTGTTTAAAGTTGTCGTGTCTCACTGGGATGCTAAAAAATCTCTTTGTAAACTGTTTAAATGTTACAGCTCAGGAGACAGATCTCAGTCAAGCAGCGTTTACTTAAAAAAAATCCAGATAATAACAAAAAAAGACACCGATCGAAATATCCAGATCTAGACAAACTTTGGTAAAAACAAGCGTTCAGTAACGTCTCAAACAACTGAAAGATGTTACAGATCAACTCGTTCTCATCCGTGACCCTGTGAAGATGCAGCTTCTCGTGTCACTGCCCACAGTCTGAGCACAGGACCCGAGGAACTAAATAAAAAAACACTTCATTTAACCTAAATATAGTTTGTTTTGTTTCCAAGGCATTTTCCCCATTTTTTTCTACTTGTCTAAGCTGTGGAAGCATTTTTTTTATTAAACCAAAATGACACACTGGCACGGAACACATCTGAATTTTGCCCACATGAGTCACCAAAGTCTGCTGGTTTTCAGGGTCAGGAGGTCACAGCCAGACGGCGACCGGGAATCGCGGTCCAGCTGAGAGCCGCCGTCTTTCCCCCACTTTCTTCACACTATTTTTCTTCTATAGTTTACGCAGCCCCCCCCCCCCATTCATTCAATGTTCAACTTGTTCTGGAACTTTCTTCCTCTCATGCATCACCAGCTCATACCTGAATGGGGAGGTTCAGAAAAACAAAAAAAACAAAATCTGCTGTGCTGTGTGTTAATGTTCCCCAACACCACCAGCTTAAAAGCACATGTATTATTAGCCCCTGGTTGCTAATTGAATATTAATAATCTAATAGATTATTTTAATATTCCTGTATTCATGAACACAGACCTCAAACGTTTCAAATCCCTCGAGGAAACACCGTACCTGAATAAACTCATTTTGACTTAGTGAAATGGATCCTTTTCGAGGTAAATGATACACCAAAACACTACTTAATAAAGAATAATAAACGTTTAATAAACTTACAGCTATTTTTATGAAGTTGATAAAAGTTTCCCATGAACAGCCTGTGTTTGTTGGGATTGAGTTGCAGTACAGAAACACTCCACTGGGGGGCTCACTCTCCTCGTCCGATGCACCTTGACACGTAAAGAGATTAAATCTTTTTCCTCTAAATAATTAATTCAGCAAATGTAATTATCGGCTCGTGTTACGATAGAGGACGATAGAATTGTCTGTTTTTTCCTAACAGAAGGAAATTAATGAAAAAAGGGACCAGTGTTCAATTCCTTGGAAGGCAGAACTTTTAAATATGCCTAAAGGTTTGAGTGCAGAGTCAGTGATTTCAAGCTGTAAAGGTTTTATTCACTGAAATAAAAATCTCGGTGTTTGTAACCAGAAAAGCTAAGAATATCGCACCTGATGTAGTGATACCAAAGTACTGTTGACAGACTTTGCTTACAGATAACAGGGAGCTGCCGTTTTTATTCAAATTTATTTTATCACCTGCACTTTAATTTAAAATCCATTTCCCCCCGAAATGACGTCATTTTCACACCAATGTGTTACAGTTTAGGACACAAATCCTTGTAGTAGTATAATGGCCTGATGCTGTGACTTAAATCTCAAGAGGATCATTTCTGTTGTACTCAGTGACCTCTGTTGCTTGAAGAAGTATTCACCTGGATGAAGGTGCACAGAAGGGGGGATATAATCATCTCAGTAAGACCACCTGGCAAAGTGAACCTCTGATCCTGCCGAATATAAACTGCTGCACGGTGTGCTCCTGTAATGTAAGTCTGCACCACAGAAAACAAAATAATCGAGCTTTAAGAAGAGTAAAATGTGCATACAGACACACACACAGGTGTGTAAAAGATGCATGGAGCCAAGCTTAGGCCTAAATTCCTAAGAAGGGGAACAATGGCCCCCTCAGGTGTGGCCTCCTCCCCAAAACACACACTCAGCTGACAATGGCGTTCGCCACCTTCCCCTCTCGAAACCCTCAACGCTTCAGGCTCAGACTTTCTTGTCCAAAGATGGACTCGCAGATACAAACAGAAGAAACCTAAATAAACCCAACAGAAGCAACTTAAAAGTTACATTTCAAAAGAAGTTTCCAGACACAAACAGAAGAAGTAAATAAACACGAAAAGAAACTTAAAGTTACATTTTAAAAGAAATGTCCATGTTTAAAAACTTCATTTTTGATTAAATGGACAATTTATTTTCGTTTTTTTTTTTTTTTTGCAGAATTTTCCAGGACCGGGACAAATTTTTTTAAGGGTCATGGAAGGATGGTTTAGATGCAGGGATACTGACAGACCCACATCTATGTCTACAGTGTCCGGAAAACCAAAAAACATCTCAACGCCGTTTGATTTCGTGCATTTTCGCTCCAAGATATTTTGGACATTTTCACACATTTAAAGCACGGATTTGTGCCACATGTTGACCTCAGATGAGGCAGAAAACACAACCAGCCCCACCTTTGATCCTTATTGTCATTTGAAGTGACATTTGTGACACTTGTGTGGTCAGTGATGTTCACCTGGAGGCCTCTTTTACAAGGTGCCGACGGAATAAATGTCCTTTCTGCGCATTTTATTGTGCGTCTCCGTGAAGAACTGTGTGAATTTTGCAGTGTTTTGCAACAGATTTATGTGAAAGGTCTGCAGTAACACGGTGAATTTTTGCGAATGTTCCGGACGGCTTTTAAGCATTTTGTGAATTTTGTCTCTGATTTTAGTGGTGTAGCATATTTTATCGAGATGAATAAACAAAGCTGTACGTGTTTTTTTTTTTGTTTTGCGAAATTGCTCCTTTTTAAAGCGAGACGGCTGATCTGAGAGATTATCTGTTTTTCTGAGTCTTTTTTACTCAGATATACTGGTGTGGTTCTGCTGTGGAGATGTTTGACTGGAGTGTGTCACGTTTTGGATTTCTGATGGAGGATGGACCGTGAAAGCGGGGTAAATGCGGGGCAGCGCTCGGCTGTGCAGATGCTGCGGGTCTTTGGCTCCATCGCGGCGTTCAGGACGGGGGCGGCGGCTGTGAGTTGTTCAGTTTGGGGGGGGGGGCGGTTGTTTACATGCGATTGTGCTGGAGGGGCTGCCCGCTGCTTTTACAGCTGTTATCGCGCTCGCTCGGCGTCAATGTGCGTGAATGTGCGTGAATGCGCGTGAAAGCGCTCCGCTGCATGTCAATAGAGCCGGGGCACTTGGGTGGCTCAGCAGGAGAATGTAAATGGCCGCTATAGAGGGGCTCCACTTGTAAATGTGCTGTCTTGACAAAGGTGGGATCTGATTTCAGTCGAAGCTCAACGTGAGACCCCCGCGGTGACCGTCACCGTGCAGCCATTTTAACCGGGAGCCGCGACGTCGTCCGCACGTCGTTTGGAATTATTTAAAAAAGGAAAGGTTATATGGACGTGTGGATTAGGAAAAGGAACATTTAAACGTTTTTGTTCTTTTTCTGTGGCTCCGACAGGGGCCGCCAGGACCCCGCGAAGCACAGCTACCTGCTGGCCTTTCGACCGAGATTTTCGAATTATTTACTGCTGTTTCTAAACCACTGTCTTCTACCGGGGAAACTGACCCGCTTTTCGGGTGTATTTATCAAAGTTCTGCACTTGAAGCCATTTCGGGAACCCGGGCAGCTCTGACGTTTCAGAACTTGAGCATCACGACGTCACCGTTTCTGCGATAGTTGTTACGAGTTTGGTTTGGACTGTAGACAACAGGACACAGTCAGACCGACTTAAAACGAAGAATCTTCTAGCAACCAGCCCTGTTGTTTATTAACGTCGGGTGTTTCTGTACATCGCTCAGTGTTTAATGAATAAAACCTGTTGGCAGAAAGTAAAGGCGAAAGATTTGTACGATCTGAAGAGAAACCAGAGTGAACATGGCAGAAAAGTGTCTTACGTGTTTTACGACATGACATCATTACGAAGATCATTAGTTTTAAATACTATTTGGGGGGGGGGGGGGTGAGGAGGGGGGGGATTCCCCAAAATGTAAAAAATGTCAACGTTGAAAAGCAGCGCCTTGGGGCACCTGTTGTGGGGATCCGCCCTCGCCTTCCGATTGGCTGCTGAGCAGCGGCGGGCGTTGCCAGGAGGCGGGGCCAGAGCCCATCCAGCGTGGCTATAAGGGAAGAGACCGCGGGGCGGGTCTTAAAGTGTCTCGGCGCGTGGGTCTCCTGGACGCCGCGCTTCTTCTGCAGCCGCGCCGGGGCTCCTCGTTCCACGTCTTTAACCTCCTGCGACAAGGAAGGTCCCAGCGGGCAGAAAGACCTCCAACTCCCACCCGTTTGATAAAACCACAGGTCATCATGCCTCGATCTTTCCTCATCAAGAAGTATTTCAGCAGCAGAAAGCCGAACTACAGTGAGCTGGAAAGCCAAACTGGTGAGTAACCGGACACAAGGAGCTCGTTTTCCATCTACAACAGTTAAAAAGTTCCGTTAGAAATCAAAGCGGCCGAACACGAGCGAACTGGATCCGCGAGGTCTTTCACATCCATTCATACTGTTATAGTCGTGGAGGAAGTGGGATTCTGAGGTTCGTCTCCACGTTCGATAAGGTGCTGCGAAGGGATAGTAACCAGCTGGTTAGGAGCTGCGTAAACAGCGCGAAAGCTGTTACCTGACACTGCTGTTTGCTTTCAGGCTCGTTCCCAGCAGGTGTCCCTGCGAAGCACCCCGTGGCCCTGCAGCCACCAGGGGGGGGCGGCCTGTCCGCAGCCTGCAGCTCCACTGGCCTCGCGTGGGATATTGGCCTCTTACCTGCCCTCTACACCCCGGCGGCAACTGCCGCCCCGTCCGCCGCGGGACCTCTGAACCTGAGCGGCTCGCAGACCTGCAGCAGCGAGGAGGACGAGGGCCGCACGTCAGACCCCCCCAGCCCGGATCCGGCCGAGCGGTACCGGTGCCAGCACTGCGGCAAGAGCTACGGCGGGGCGGCGGCGCTCTCCCGCCACCAGCTGTCCCGCTGCGGGAAGGGCAAGGCGGCTGCTCGCGCCACCTGCACAATCTTCCGCTGCAAGCAGTGCTCCAAAGAGTACAACAGCTTGGGGGCCCTGAAGATGCACATCCGCTCCCACACGCTCCCCTGCGTCTGCCCCACCTGCGGCAAGGCCTTCTCCCGGCCCTGGCTGCTGCGAGGCCACATCCGAACTCACACAGGTGAGAACCCGGCTGCCCCCGGCGTTGCGGGTTCCGTTCGCGGTATCTGTCAGAGGAGCAGTGTCGGCAGTTTAGGTGGTCGCTGGTTATTCATTGATGCTTTCTGCGTCAACATCTGGTTACAAACGCCGGGTAATCTTATCTCCCGCATGCATTTGGATCACTAGTCCTGTAGTGGGAAGGTGCCGGTTGGTAGCGATCGGTCGTGTCTGTTTCCCTGGGCTGAACAGCGTACGTGTTTTAAGGGCAAAGCCTTGGTGAAGATGATCCCGTATCTAACCCCACCCCTGTCCCCCCTTCACAGGCGAGCGCCCCTTCTCGTGCCCGCACTGTAACCGTGCCTTTGCGGACCGTTCCAACCTGCGGGCCCACCTGCAGACCCACTCGGAGGTGAAGAAGTACCAGTGCTCCACCTGCTCCCGCACGTTCAGCCGCATGTCCCTGCTGCACAAACACACGGTCAGCGGCTGCTGCCCCCCCTCCACGTAGATGGCCGAGTCTCGGGCCAGGGCTCGAGCTGGAGATTTGGACTAAGAAGTGGGAATACCGCTGGTTGTGAAGAACGTAAAAGTGCCTTTAAAAAAAAAAAAAACCACCTCCAGAAGGAAAAGGGACTATTTTGAATGAAACGGATACGCAGCTCATACTCGGACCGTGCTTTTCGTCACACTCCTGCCCGCTCTGTTTTAGGCCTGGCTGGAACACTGACCGCAGGATGCGTGTTGTGTTCCCATGATGCCTGGGGCTGCTGGCTGGTGCGGGACTGTGGCCTCGGTGCAGCTGCTGGAGTGTGAGAGTGTGTGTGTGTGTGTGTGTGTGTGTGTGTGTGTGTGTGTGTGTGTTGGGGGGGGCAGCTGCTCCACACACATCCAGGAATTTATTGAGACAGCTGCTCTGGTGCTGTGCTGTGGAGGCTGGGTGCTGACAAATGCTCGAGCCCTGACCTTTAGTGCACCACCGACAGGTGACCCCACCCCTCCTTCCTTTTTCACCCCTTCCCTTCAGGAAGCAAATATTGAGCCCTCATGGGGGAAATTTTGGCCATTCCTCCAAATGTAGCTCACAGCCATGTGTCTTATTCTCCTTGAACTGTCTGTACTGACCAAATGCTGTACATCCTCAACAGACTTGTGTTCAGCCAAGCCCAGATGTGTGTGTGTGTGTGTGTGTGTGTGTGTGTGTGTGTGAGGGAGAGAACATTTTGACGTCTTCCAAATGTTGTGTCTCGGTTGCTTAAGCCAGGTTCTTACACCGCTTTCCCCCGGATTACGACAAGTTAACACGGCTTCCTTCGCGTCCGCAATCCTTGACAAAAAGGGTCTGCATCTCTTCAACAGTATTCAGTTACCCTTGGCTTAAAGTACCACCCCCTCCCTCCCTCCCTCCCCCACCCCTAAGCTAAAGATGTGCCTTATTTTTGGTTAAATTACCACACTTTGAAAACTGCTAACACCGCAGTGTTTTATCTCGCCGGATGATAGGCTAATAAGTCGAGGGCACAGATTTAGGCCGTTCTCGCTCTATTGACCATCGACCTGGTTATCAAACTATGCAAGTTACGTTAGTAATGCTTGTTGAGGTGTGTTTGTGTGGATATACCTTTCATTCTTCTTTTTTTCCAAGGTCCAAGTTATATAGGGGAGGCATTTTTAAAATGCTGTGCAATCTTTTATTAACACTTTACTATTTGTTTTATCTGTACACTTTTTTTTTTTTGCATTGAACTAGTGTCCAATAAAATAATTTATCTTTTTAAAAATCTTGGTCCCGTTCTTACAACATGTTCCTCCCTGCTGCCAACATAAAGCAGACCAGGAGACGTGCAGGTAAAATCACGGTAGGCCCTGCTGTGCAGAATAGTAGCCTCAAGGGGTCAAGCGGGGTAAGGAAGCCGAAATGCCTCTACGAATACAGGTGGGTTCCGATGGATGACGACTGGTGTTTTCCCAGCTTCTGCTCCCTGAGGACAGAGCGATCCGTTTGCCAGTCTGCTCGGTTACCTGAAATTTTGGGCATTTCTCAGTTGGATCCCCCCCCCTACTCTGATCCCACCTTGCCCCTCTCTGCACCACCACCCCCCCTCTTCCCCGCGGTCCCGAGACTCCCAGGTCCACCCGGGCCGTGCGCGTTTCCTTCAAGGATGAAAGCTTTGGCCGACTCAGCTTCTGGAGACGTGATCTAACAACGTCGCCGCCCGCATGTCCAAAGCATTTTCTACGCACCAGGCTGTGGGTCTCGGGTTTAGCTCTGCCCTTGGGAGCTGAGGTGCAAGGCAGTCTCAGACAGTGAGTAAGACACCGTGGAACCACTGGAGGTGGGTCTCGTATCAGTTCGGGTGAGAAACCTGCTCCGGAAACCTTTTGTTGGGACAGCTCCCGTTTGCGCCTTCATAAAACGAGAAAGCCGCATTCCCGGGGAAACGGCGTGCGTTGTCGGCGGGGCACAGAGCTGCCGGCTGGCTGGCCATGTAGGCGGCGTCCTCTTATAGTTCCAGAGGGACCGTATTACGTGTCAGTCACTAATGGCTCAGGAATGTCACATTAGTCAAGGCCCACACGCTTGATATTCACACAACACCGACACTTGAGGGCTTCCGCAGCCACAAAGAACCCATTCTCACACGCGACCCATTACCGCTTTCTGCTGCTCATAGCACGACATCGTACGAAAACAATCTCATTTCACGTGTGCCGCCGCGAATACAGTCGGTGGGTGGCCACTATATTAGGCACACCCCTTTGGTTTCAGAACGGGAGAAACATCACTTTTGTTCTAACTTTCCAGGCCACAGCATCTCGCAGCTCCGCCAGACATTTCCCACCACGGATTCTTGCTGCCGGCCTCCCCGTTAAACCTCTGGGTTCTAAGTCGCAGTTGGGTTGAGACGTGAGGACTTTTCAGCCCATTGAAGCAAAGGAAACATTTTCGGGTTGCTTGAGATGATACACGTGTCGTGCGTGATGTGGCACATTGTCCTGATGGACATGTTTGCTTTTTAAACAAAATACGACACAGTTAATGAAGAGACGTACCTGGTGAGCAACAGCGTAACGCTGTACTGATATCGAGGAGCTTTATGTGTGACAAGAAAATGTTCAGCACGCCAGTCTAGATGTTCCTCAGAAGACAGGACGGATCAACAGATTCACGCCATCGACCCCGAGGTCCAGTCCTACCATGGGTGGGTATCTGGCAAAACCGACCACTCGTCAACCCAGGAGATATTTTCTCCACTTTTTCAGCCTCTCGGTTCCAAGCCAACGTGAGCAGGATCAGGAGCAGCTGGCCGACCTCATCGGCACGGTGGTTCATCCACAGAACTGCTGCTAAGTGGACGTATTTCGTCGGTCCACGTTTCACCGTCTGAGTCTGAGAAACTAAACGAAAAAATGGCCACTGATTGTATTAAATATAACATAGAAGGTAATTTATTAATCCCAACCAAGCAGAAGTTTATATATATGTATGTAATATATATCTATATGAGCTGAGCAAAAAGAGAAGGTTTTTTTAATTGTATTTTTTTAATCATCCCCCATTTATATAGTCGGAAATAATTGTAATAAATGTATCCACAGTACAACTCAAAACGTGGACAGTTCAGTGGGCAGGTTTGCCAGTATGGAAAATGTAAAGGCGTTTTTGATTATTAAATAAGCTGTAATAGTTTTAAATTACATACAAAATATTGCAACACAGTGCGGGACACTGGACCAGCTGACTTGGAGGGAATTTTTGCTTATGTGCCAATACAGAATGTACTAGAACATTACCAGCCTGGGCCATTACTGACACCGGCATGACAGGGATCTCTACACACACACAGTCTGCAGAGTTCCTTCTGCTGCTTTTGTATCAGATCCCAAATCGCCTTCCAGGGACTCAAGCATCTACTGATCTCACACCGTGGCTTCATCAAGACCTCCCGAAAGCAGCAGATAACCCTTCCGACCCTACGGTCAAACCTGTTCCTCTGTTTCTCTCTACCTTGTTGTGCTTTTCCTCAAGTGAACCTGACATCACACGGGCCGAAGCTTCTCAGTGGTCTCAGTCAGGTGCTCTGGTGCCCCAGAGAGGAAAACGTGCAGTTTAGATGGACCTGAAATCTTTGCACTTGGCAAACACCCCCGCCCCCGCCAGCAAAGAGTAGCCAGTGTTTTCGCTGTAGCTGTGGGCCCTGAGCAAAGGCCCAGAGCACAGGAAAGAGCCTGTCAACCTCCTGTAAACAAGGCCCATCCTGAGCTGTTGATAAAGAGCTTGAGGGCAGGCTTCAAGAAGCCCCGCTGCTCCTGTGGGTGTGTGCATGGGTGTGGGGGGGGGGTTAGGAAAGGCAGGGGAGTAGAAAGAACATGGAACAGTCACAAGGACCACCTCCTCTACTGCCCTGTTTCCCGTCACTGCCGTCCAGTGGCAAGTCCTGGCCAAGTTCACGGAACAGCTGGCCGAAGCAAAGGAGCCCAAAGCCGTGTTG
>UFQX01001173.1:322761-336952 GCA_900497675.1 Arapaima gigas
CTTGCTGGGCTGTGGGGCGGAAGGGGAGCTAGGGAAGTTGGGGGGGGGGGGTGCTGGACGGAGCTGCGAGCACTTTTAGCCGGAAGTGAAGACGACTGGTCCGAGGTGCGGGACGAGGCGGAGTCGCGGCCTCCCAGGAGGCCAACTGTGGAGGAAAGAGCGGTCCGGAAAAACGAAGAGGGGGGCGAGGGGTGGCTGGAGGCTGAACCGGAGGGAAGGCACCTTGCAACAGCTGGTCTCCATTATCCAAGCAGGGGGCAACGGGGGTGCAGGGGGCGCGGGGGCACGGGGGGAAGCATAGACCACTGGCGCCAGGAGGGGGGCAACAGGTCAGGGAGGATGAAGATTATCAAAATACAGCCAGGCAGTTGGCCCTGTGGTAGGTGCACTGCGGGTGTGTGTGAGAGTGTGTGTGTGTGTGTGTGTGTGTGTGTGTGTGTGTGTGTGTGTGTTTTGGTAGGGTATTCCTGGCTTGGTTCTGTGAATCAGTGCCACAGGATGTTGAGACAGCAGGGAGGGAGGGGGGGCAAAGTGTGTGTGGTGGGTGGTGTTTTAGTTCCATTTCCTGCCAGATAGCACCTTCCTGTCCACATAACAAAACCCAGTCCGATTCATTCGTGCTCTTCAAAAAAAAATTAAATAAAATTAAAAAATAAAAACAGTGCTGACGGAGTGTGTCAGCACGGAGGGTCGCAGGGGCCCGAGTGGAGAAGAGCAGCAGGTCCTGGAGCCGTCAGAAGATCCGAGTCACCTGAGCCGCGTCCGCTCTGGAAACCGGGGCCGAGCCACCTGCTTCATTCGATTACCTGAGCAGCCGAGACCTCGGAACAAAACGCAACTTCCAAGTATCGCGACCGTCTCCGTGTGGCCCATATGTCAGCTCTCTCACCCCACTACCTGTCTTCCAGGCCCAAAAGAAGCAGATGTTGGTAAAACAAAGACCCAGACACCTTCTCCACGGGGACTCAGTCACTGTTTCCACTTTTGCATTAATGGACGAGAGCAAAAAAATTTCCTAAATCCATATTTTCAAAGCTGCCGCCCCAAGTTTCCATTTCTAAAGGGCAGGAAATGGTCCAACATTTAAATCCAGTCAAAATATAGAAACCGTCTAACAGGGGGGAGCTCAAAAACAAACAAAACATTATACCAGATATCATAAGCACATTTTATAGGCTAAATTTCAAAAGTTTTTAAATGTACTGAAAGCAAATACTCCAAGTTTTAATGCTTTAATACTTTTTTTAAACATCCCAGCAGAACTCCCTGGTCGCCCGTCTTACTAACGGTACAAAGTAAACGACGAAATGCTTTAATTCTTCCGCTGATCGCTGAAGGAAGCTGTGCTCAGGCATTAAATACTTTAAATGCGAAGATTCCTCAAGTCAAATGCTGTACAACAGAGAAAAGGCCCACTAAGGTCACCCGCCTCCAAGAAGGGCCTGTCTGTACTGCATGTGTGGAGAAATGCTGCCCTCTATTGGAACCTCGCAAGCTGGACCATCTTCTTGGGATGTGAGATGATGCAAAACACACAAAAAAAAAGCACGTTGTTTAGCATCTCTGAGGGGAGAAACGAGTGTAAACCGCTCATTGGTCTCCATCTGAATGTGACATTTTGATGCTTCTAACAGGTCTCCCAAGAACAGCATCGTCTAACATTGATCTGTAAGAAACACGGTACAAATATATGCAACAGGAAATTTTATTTTCAGCTGTATCAGGTCAACTGACAAACCCATTATCACACCCCCAGATACTATTTCTAATAACAATACAGACTTTTTTCCTCCATGCTGTTGTGCCACAACATAAACCACAATAAAATACACTTTTATATTTTCTCCTTTGGGTATTTTTATAATATTAATCTTTAAAATGCAGCACATAGACCAGCTTTTTAAGCCTTTCCCCCCCAGACCGACGAAACCCAGGCAGCGGGAGGCAGTGAGCGATTCACCCCAGAAAACTCGACCAAACACACGAGCAGCAAACAGCAGACTAACAGCCTCACCGTGTATTTAATCCCAAAACTTTATCAAATTCAATCACTCTTCACTCAAAGTGCGACACCATCAACCACTGCTGCCTCTGGGTCCCCCCCAGGTGGGAAAAATATTTTAAAACAAAGATGAACAGATGTGGAGGACATCAGAATCAACACACTTTTTATGCAAATATTACACCATATTCCCCTGGAAAGTGTCTAGCCAGCTTAAAATATAAATATACATTCAAGATGAAGCTAATAAATGCAGGCATGATACTCAAACAGTAAAACAAGGTAAGAATTCTTCTAGCCTTTGAGGCATGGAGGACCCCCACTCACAGCGGGTGAAACCCGCTTTATAAAACATCCTTGAGGTGAAGCTTCATGTCCCCTGTCCTGCTTTGGCAGGAACAGTGATGAAGACCTGACATAACCCCCATGATGTGGGGAACAAACGCTAAAAGTGCTGAGTTTACTGTAATGAGGCTTAATCCCCCGAAAAGTAAAAAATGAGCAGACTAAAATAAAGAGAACATAAAAGTACTAAATAAAAAAAAAAAATGGTAAAGTACGGTGCCTGAGTGAACTGAGATCTAGGGATTGTTCTAGATGGTCTCCGAGTTGTTCTCTAGCTGCCTGAGGAAGAGGGTAATCCTGCCCCTTCCTCTAATCGACTGCAGCCCCCCCAGTGGTGCTCACTTCCAGTCACCTACTCCCCTCTCTCTCCCTTTCTTCTCCAGCTCGTCCCCTCTTGTTAGAAAAGCCTGGTTTTAGCGCTGCTCTCGCCGTTCCTGGACACGCGATGCTGTTTATCGTGGCCGCTGTTGTCGTCATCGCTATCGCTATCGGCCCATTTGGGCTTCAGTGGTGTGAGCTCGGGTGCGGTCACGTCGCCATCCTGCGGAGAAAAAAAAAAAAAAAAAAAAAAAACAGTCAATGGCTGTTCAAAACAAAAGGAGCTGAAATAAGTCAAGATGTAGTTTATTTTGGTTGTTGGACCATTGAGACAGACTGAGGTCAAAGCCTACATCCAACCAGAAAGTACCAACTACAGCAGAAATAGTGCAGATCTTGATGAACCAAAGACACAGAGGCAAGAATTGTAGAATAACAGTCAGTAGCACAACTGTACTGTGCCTTACTGTATTTTACCCCCGCCACCCTGTAAATGAAATTCTACTCCTTGGCCGGCAGTGTGTCCCAGCCCAGGGGACCTAAAAAAGGTGCAGGTTGATTCTAGATGTGACATTTGCTTTTGTAGCCTGTTGATCTTCAATTCATTCTTAACTGCGTGTTATATCCCCATGACATTTTCTCAAATTTTCCAAGAATGGACCATGTTTCTGTTTTACACCATTAGATGGCAGAAAACCTCACTGAAACACTGGAAGTGCAGAAATCATTTCGTTACGCGCATCTGACAGAGTAGATGGTGCATCAGTTACAAGAAGCTAACATTTATATTAATGTGTTTTTTTATTAAAGCTGTATCTAACACTGAAAATTTAGTGAAAAAGCACAGGAGACAAAATGAGCGTATGGGAAAAAATGCTAATCTCTATAAAGCTGAATCTGTTTGTCTGTCTGTCTGTTTGTTCTTTATGCAGTGTTGTTTTTCAAGCGACAGACTTGAAACTTGGCCGACAGGTTCTTCTCACCTTACCCAGCAAATGAATAGAGAATTGTGTCCATTATTACATTTTTTTTAATGTGCAATGAATACCGTCATTCACTGGAAGACAGTCATGTGGTGAATCAGTCCCATGTGTGTGGACAATTCTGCTGTCAAAAACGAGACGTGATCAGCATTTAAGGTGAAACACCTAATACAGTCTCCGCACTCCAGCTTACACTTCTACGCTATTGTTTCAGTCTTCTGTGCTGCCCGATGCTTAGGAGGAACACAGAACCGGATACAAAGCATGAAGCAGAACACAACACACTGAGCAGGAGGCTGCGGAGATTTTTTTAAACTCATTTTAAGGCAAACTATAATGTTGCTTCAACTCAAAATATAAAGTCCGCTGAAGAGCACTTGAAGAACTTAGATGAAGCACAGCAACCTGGCCTCGTTCAGGTCTTGCAGACATTCATTCGCTTGAGAGAAATGCTGCCGCTCTGCCTATTCACGAGACGGAAGGAGAAGAGCCTATAAAGTGGTTTTACGAGTTACCTGAGGCTTAGTGAAGTCTTTGTTCATGCACCACTGAACAAAGTACTTCTTGGCAGCTTCCAAGCTCTTGCTGTCTGTCCGCTTGCAATAGACGCGGATCAGCTGTTCTGCAAACTTCTCTGGCAGCAATCGGGAGACCTGCAGGAGACGAAGAAAAAAAACCAAAAACTAACAATACAACCCATTTGCAAACTGATGTTGGGAGTATCTCTCTAGGTGTAAGAATACCCACTGTTTTAAACTTCCTTCCTTCCCTGAAATAACCATTGTTATGTAATAAGAATTATTTGCAGAATCCTTGATCCACAGCATCTTTTAGAACTTGTATAAGCTTACTCAAGCAGGGAAGGCAGACCCTTTCGGCTCAGTCCTCTAAAGCCCCGTTCACTAATATAACCGCCAGACTTCTTTCCTCGGGAGCCTAACTATAAGAATACCTGATTCTTCCGGATTTTGATTACTTTTTCAGGGTCATCCTTGCAATAGAAGTGCACACTATTGATCGGGTTCTTCCTCTTCATGCCGTAGTCCATGTTGATGACCTGGAAGAAAAGAAAAGCAGATAAAGAAAGACTGTTGGTGAGATGCATCAAAAAAAGTTATCAGGGAGAAAAGTGTATGTGTGTGTGGCTGGTGGTTAACCGCAGGCAGATGTGGTTACTTTGTTCCAACAAAGAAGCCAGGGATGATATTTTTTATATTAACAATAGTAAAACAAAAAAATGTAGATAAATATTTTTTGGAGGACTTCTGCAAAAGTCCTCGGTCAATCTCTTCAGCTTACATTTACGACAAAATCTTCAGCCTTAAAGTTCACGTCTGTGCCGCCCTCAGGTGTGGATTCGGCTACCTCACGGGCCAACTGATTCAGGTCATTCTGTGGGGAAACATTTTAATGAAACTCAAAAAACACAAGTGCAACAGTCAGGTGTCTCTCTGCTCACAGGGCAGGAGACAGAGACTGGGAGGACACCCTGGAACGGAGCCCCTCACTTGTGTGACGGCCAAGAGGTGCTCGGGCTGCGTCGTCTCCCCAACACACTTGTAGAGCTTTCGAAGGATGATGTTGTTCAAGATGTCTTGAGCCTCGGCGAGCTCCGGCTTGGTGGAGGACAGGATCTCTTGAAACACGTAGTCTGGAGGAGGAATGCAGTAAGTCAAGCAAACTGATCGGCTGCGAGTTACCATGACAACATCCAAACTACCAGGGGGACAAACCCCCCCCCCCCCCAACAACCTTAAAATTACAGTTTTTTGAGATCCCCAGCAGCAGCCGAGGCTTCAGGACAGCCCTATACGTTCTCTCTGTCCATTGAAACTGGTTTTGCAATAAATTAAGCACAATTCAACTGTTGAGGATTTGCTATATTTTTAAGCTGTACTAATTACTTCTGATGAGGTTTACCTGCTGAAGATATTCAGTTACAAGTTAGAATCGCGAATAAGTTAATAAATTAAATAAATTAACAATACTACATTTTCTGAATGTGACATTTTGACACATTTCCCAAACCATCAGGTGCTCAAACAAGCCATTCAGATTAGTGTGCTTTAAACTGTGGGATTTCAGTCAGTCAGTAGAGAAATGACAAACCTGTGAGCTTGGTGTAGGCCTCCATGTCGTCTATAGCAGTGGAGAGGGTGAAGATTTTGCCTTCGGAGCCTTCAATCTTGATGTGCTTATCAGCCTTCTCAAAAGCCTCCGTTATCCTGCAGAACATTGAATGAAAAACATTTCCTCGTCGAAGAACAGAAAAGAAACATGCTTTCAAAATTCAAAGTACTTTGTTTTGTAAAATGCCAGTCAAGCTGTAACGGCACCATGTTGTGTTTCACACAGAGAACAATCCCGAGTTTGAGTTTCCACACTCCGAAGCCGAGAGACGCGAACCGGCAGGAGAGGAAGGAAACAGTCCTCGAGAATCACTCTACTCACATGATCTCGATGCAGTTCCCCACTTTGTGTTGGTAGGCCCTGCGATGGAGGCAGTTTCTCGTATGAAACATGTCGTACAAGTTCCCCACCTCCTGGAAAAGGAACCATGTGCAAAAATAAACGGTGAGTCACACAACCTGAAATTATTCAGTCCAGGCTGACAAAAACATCCGATTACAACCGGATCTCAGAATGACTGAATTGTTTGATTACTTTATGAGATGACAACTCAGGATGGGGACTCAGTAACAACACTAAAAAAATGGTGCCGTAACCAGTTTGAGATTTAAAACAGTAAACTAAAATTCCGCAACCGGTACTTTTTTTTTTTTTTACCTGAACAGAATACATGAATTCAGAATGCATGAATATTTAGCAGTTTAATCGACATTAAGAGTTTCTCCTAAGTGTAGCTGACTGATACGGAGAAAACTGCCTCTGGAGAAGTGGGGGAAGAATCACCTTGTCCCTGGTGCAGATTTGCTTTTTGTTTTTCACCTCACAAACACGGACAAACTTCAGGGAACGTCTGTAGTCAAAATTGTTCTGAATCCCAAGGTGATAACAGTCCCTAATAAGAGAGAGAACCAGCCAAACAAAATCCAAAGTTATACATACAGCAATTAGATATCAAACTTACGGAACGTAAAATAAGCCGAGACCGTTGGTTGAATAAGTCACAGGAAGAGAAAAAACAAAGGTAAGTAAAGGACATACAATGAGCCACAATTAAATGAACAAGACAACAGTTATACAGGCCATTTATCATTCAGTAAGTACAAAAGGAATACGTGTGATAGTGACTGCAAGGAGGAGAAATAAGTACCTGTCCTGTTTGTTCGCGTACAAGTCAAACAGACCCACCTGGCAAAGTAATCCCACTTGTCCACATCAATGCCGTTCCTTTTGTTTGCCACAATTTCGTAGAGGAAGGCTTTTTCCTCCGAACGACCTTGGTACGGCCACTAGGAAAACGAAGCAGTAAAAAGATAAGACAGGAAGGAAAAAAAAAAAAAAAAAAAAAAAAATTGAAACTAAGCCCCAGAGCACAGGCTTTACACGCAACTGGGGGCAAAAAACCCTCATGTAGAAGAGCTAAGATACCCCAGTGGACCAGTGCAGAAAGCATCACTGGTTTCTTTCAGGTAGATGTCTGTATTTAGTATGAGAAGTTCTGGGATATGGGTGCATATGTCAAAAAGCAGTGCAAACGGTTTATAATACTGTTATAGTATTATCTGACATTTTGAGCTTCGCTGTCCTGGCATGCTCATTTTTGAGTTAAAAAAATAAGAATAAGAATAGATTTTACATAAAAGTTCTTTTAAATACTGTTAGGATTGGATTTGTAACAAAGCATCACAGTAGCACATTTCATATGTTCATTACTAATTGTGAGTGTAGTTTTATACGTGTTTGTGCGCGAGAACCGGCCGTTGCTGATGTTACTCACAGCCTCCCCCTCTTTGCTCGGTCCAGCAATCTGTTCTTTGATGAAGTCTAGGTCCTCTGGAAATACCAGACCATACTTCTCCATGACTGGTTGCAGCTTGTTCACCTTGACCATGTGGTCGAACATAAGCACAGAGGCCTTTTCGTGCTGGAGCATTCACACACACACACACACACACACACACACACACACACACACACACACACACACAGGGATGCAAGAAAAATAAGGCTTGACTTTACATACTTGGCGGACCCCATTTGAAAAGTTAGTAAAGGATTTAAGTGCAGCATCTCAAAAAGGTGAATATAAAGGTTTCAGTATTTACAGTTCTGCAGAACAGAAAGCATAAACATAAAGGTAATGACTTAGAATAATCTCACAATAAGAGAATTGCTCCTGTTCCTTCTTTACCTTCCAATTGTAACCAGGGCGCACTTTTGGGATAAACATTCCATCAAACATGTGAGAGAAGGGGCCATGTCCTGAAAGCGAGTACAAGAGGTAAAGAAGAGAGAAAGAGGATGCGATAATAAAATAAAAACCAGGTTATTTTTAATCAAGATACGCAGGCAGAATCAAATATAGCACCTCTGCAGCAAGAGGAAAAAGCGCAGCGCAGTATGATTTGCTGCAAATTGCAGCACAGCTGTTTCAATCTCAGATTAAAACAGACCTTTCGCTGCCTGAGATTTTAGTAATTCAGGAAAAAAAAGATTTATAGAGCTGATCTGAAATTCCTTGAAGCCTGTGCAAGATTGCAAAATGCCCATGTGCTGTGAGCTGTATAAGTGCTACTCTTGGAGAACTGTAACCCACTTGTCCTCGGGTGGCTGTGTGGGAGAAGAGGCAGGTCAAATTACCCAGGTCATGGCACAGGCCCGCGATTTGCACGCACAGAATGTCCCTGGGGCTGATGAGCAGCTTCGGCTGGCGGTCATTCAGGGCCTGGGCCAGTCGGCCAGCAAGGTGACCCACCCTGTCAGAGAAGCAGCGTTTATCACTCCGTCTGCAGACCTCGCACGAACAGAAGTTGATAGAAACAAAACCAGCTGAGCACAAAACTAGCAGCAAGTTCTGTTTGGTTCTTCCAATAAACACACTTGCCATCCTAAATGGTTTTATTAAATGCTTGCAGGGGCGGCTGAGTTTCACATCTATTTCTGCCATGTGGAGAAACTGTAATAAAGTGATGTGACAACAAAGACTGTACGTTTTTAAGCAGAGAGATGGGACGAGCAATAGGGTTCTTTGTGATTTGGCTTAAAACACAGGCCTCGCTTCAGCCTTGAAAAAGAAGCAAACAAAAGAAAAAGTGAAAGCACAAACCCAATGGAGTGCTCAAAGCGGTTGTGAGAGGCTCCGGGAAAAACAAAGTAGGTCCCACCCAGCTGTTTGATGTACCGCAGCCTCTGGAACTGGGGGGTGTCGATGATGCACATGAGCAGGGGGTGCAGCTCAATGTGGCCATGGATGGGGTCATTGAACACCTGCAATGGTGCAGATGCACTTAAGGCTCTTTTCAAATTGTAACTGTAGGATCATCATGACTTTTCGCCAAAGTAAACAGCTTTACCTTAATGTTGTCATTAAAAGTGTCCCAGAGCTTCCTCAAGGAGTTGAGAAGCTGCAGACGAACCCCTAGAGGGCTGGGGTGGAGGGGAAGGGTGGGGGGGGATTAAAAAAAAAAATTAAACCAGAAGCATAATAAGTGGGAAAATCAAACCACAGAAAAACCACATCAAAACAACCTCCAGCTTCAGCTGTTTAATAGCAAGCGTCACACAAGTAGTGCTTTTGCAGTGTTACCATCTAACAAACAGATTTTTCAGTGCTTGAGACCTTGTGGATATTTTAACTAATTAGTTATTGTTTATAAATAAAAGATTACAGGTCTGTCTTGAATAATCTGCTGAGTAACTGTAAACACCAAAGCACCTAAAAGTGCTCTATGCTGCCAGGTAACTATACTGCCTCCTCATGCTATGACTGACCAGGTTATGAATTTTCCACGATGTGAAAATTTTCCAGTTTATTTTCGCACATTTCTGTCTGTTGGGACATGCATTTCTGGGTCCAGACATTAGATGTGGATGACGGGAAATGTTGCTCAGGTTCATAGGAGGAACCAACAATTGAAATTTAAAGGACATTGTGGAAAGAAGGTATTTTATTTCCAGCAACTGTAATGGAGATATAAGAGTTCAAAGTTTCAAAATGTTTAAATGAATTATGTGTACATTACCTAGGTCAAAAATAAACTGACTGACTTGTGTAGCTTTTATTGTTTGGGACTTAGCGGTAAAAGCAATACTGGATTTACAATTAAGTCAAACTACAGAAATAAATTTGGTCTCAGTTGTGCTCTTAATGTGAGGAGCCAGTGTACGTACATTCTATGTTGGTAAAAGTAATTGAATTTAAAAAAAAAAAAGAACAAATTTAAAATTGTGACATTTATAGGAGGATCTTATCAGTAATGCAATTAATTTATCAGTTATGTAATCGAGATGCACACACACACACACACACACACACACACAGCTACCGGACTCACCTGACCCCCATCTTCTCCAGGTGCACCTCTGTCAGAGACCGCAAGCAGTTGCCGGTGATCTTCTCCTCTGTGGAGGAGGAGGAGAAGAAGGAGAACACATCTATTCATTAATCAGATGTAAATGTTTCCTGCAGTGTTTTCCTTGTTTGGTGATAAATATTTCACTGGTAAAGGTTATGCAAATCACTGGTACCCATGAAATATGAGGAAATAAAGATACGATACTGCAGTCATACATTTTATGTTTACTGCAAAGCACATAATACAAGGATAGTGCTGCAACCTCACAGCACGTGGGCTGTTTGGACGTGGGTTCAAATCCAGCTCAGTTTCTGTGGACCTACGGTCCGAAAATATGCGTTTCAGATTAATCGGTCAGTGTAAGTTGCCCGTAGTGTGTCACTATGCGTGCGCGCGCGTGTGTGTGTGTGTGTGTGTGTGTGTGTGTGTGGCCACCCTGTGATGGACTGGTGGATCTGGATCCAGGGTAGAGTCCTGTAGTCTGGCACCCAGTGATTCTGGAATCAGCTCCAGACTGTCATGACATGCATCTGGATAAAGCGGTTAAGGATAATGGATGGGTGGAACAAGAACCTCTGAACAACTGACTGATTCATCAAAACAATACAAAACACATTCTGCTGAATTCACATTAGAACCCCAGCAGGGATCAAAACTGAAGGATGACACACAGGGTCTTGTGCAACTAGATGTTTTCTGTAGAGTACATTAGCTAACTTCCATCTGCAACTTCAGTGACTTGAAAGCCTCAGATGGAAGAAGATGAAAGCATCTTAACAGACTAACATTTTGACTTCACAACAAGCGTTAGCCTGAGAGCTCATTTTTCAAACTTATTTGTTTTGTACAGTTAAGACATTCTTCTGGGGAACATTTAAGTGCGAATGCTGTGTCCTGCTAAAAAGATTCATCACAGAGGTTTCATTTGTCAGGAAAAAAATAGAATCACTTGCAGTCTTGCAAACCGGTATGATTCAGCACATACGTTTAAAAGCCTGTTTCAAATAATATTGCTATTACACTGGAAACACTCACTTAGCAAATATTCCATTTCTAAGTGTGGTTTTTGAATCAGACCCTCAGGTCTCGTGCAAATGACAGCAGCCTGTAGCAGACCAGACCGTTGCAGGTCTCCACTGTGCCAACAACCATCATGACTCAAACTGTTGACACCCAAGAACAAGGCCGTTACCTGCAGACGACACAAAACCCGACCTTAACGGCCATTTAACGACAGCACTGTATACGCACCGTTACCTGTGCACGTTATTTCTGCAGCTCGCAACCACTATTCTCTCACGTCAGTACCTGCATGTCGGCATGCGCGAGGCGCTGGGCGCGCGCGCGGGCGCGCGCACGCGGCAGAACGTGTTAGGATGATAAACCGCAGCACGACCGCACCTCTGAACTTCGCTTCGAGGTCCTGGAACCCCTCGCGGCGCAGAAAGCTGCACGTGTCATCCTGGTCCCACTCCCTGAAATCTGGGGTGCGTGTGGGTTCGCGGTTCACGAGCTGCTTCCTCGGGGTGGAAAAGCAGTCGGATGTCAGAGGATCCTGGCACAGTCGCTTTCGGTTCTCCATGGGGGAGCAGGTTGCAGGGAGACCACCAGTCCAGAACGTGTGTGACTTTCCGCGCTTTTGCCGGTTCTTAAAAAAGCCACTATCCCGCCCCCCCCCCGCCCCCCGCCGCCCGGCGAAACCGCAGGTCTCCCATTGGTCACACCGGCGCAGCTGCAGCAACACACACTTCACCCATTGGCTACTCGCGAGTGACAGACAGCGGCCCGCTACGGTGGCCCACTTGGAGAAAACGGCGTTTCGAAGTTCCGACTCGGGACGCCTTGGGGGGGCTGTTCAAAATAAGATTCAATAACTGCATAATTTGCGTTTTCCCAAGAGAATCATTTGCATAGAAAGAAACTGGAGGTGACACATCGTTCCATAATTTCACTTATTCCTGGAAATACACTCCCATTTCTGACATCAGTAATTATAAAACAATTTCAAAATCAATACATTTACACATTAAAATAAAGAATTTCTGCCTTCTGCCACCAAAACAACGTTTTACACGCACAAAGGATTAATCTGAAGACGACATTTAGGAAGGCTTTGTATTAAAAGTAAATCTGTCCAGTTTTAGTCAGACCGCTTTTTCCATCACATTGTAAATGCTTAGGGTTACAGTTGTACATACTAAACATTTAAAATAATCCTGGACAAAAAAGTGTTATCCAATTAAAGAATAACTTGAATTAAAACAGGATCCTCCACTTTAGCTCCCAGGAAGCTGTATTGTACCATTTTACAGGTTCAAATCTGGATGACGTGTTTAAAACCACAAAACAAACAGATTTTAGACAACTGCTGTATACGGATATAGTGGAATAGGAGCTTTAGGGAAACTGACTTTGTTTTCCATTTATATGCATCTTTACAAAAACTGTTTGCACAGATTTATATATGCTTCTCTACATAGAGATGCTAAACAAAAAAAGTACATTTCAGGTACAGTTGTCCTACTTTAAGCAATATTGAAGTTTCTTCCTCATTTTTACAAGCTTCCAGCTTAAATGCAAAACAGCACTACCTGTCGACACCTACACAAATATCCTAACTTCACGTATGTTGTTAGGAAGTGCTGTAATATTCTTGCTTTTTCAAAAAAGAAATCCTGCTTTTTAAAACAAAGTTTAATACACTTTGAACCGCAGGTCTTCCATTGGTCACACCGGCGCAGCTGCAGCAACGCACACTTCACCCATTGGCTACTGGCGAGTGACAAACCTGGCAAAAACGGCGTTTCAAAGTTCAGACGTGGGACTCCTTGGGGGGCTGTTCAAAATAAGATTCAACAACTGCGTATTTTGCGTTTAAGACATTGCGTTTCCTGCTGTAAGACATAAAAATACCGTTTGAGTTCCAAAAATATAAAGCTCTATGTCAGAAAATTCCTTCAACAAGGCGTTCTTAAGATGACCGTCAGCCCTGACTTCCAGGAGTTCAGTCGAAGACGCTCTAGGGCACCGTTTACATTACTGAAGTAGACGATAAAACCTTATTATTTTTTTTAAACTCGGAACAGATGTAAAATTTTGATTCGGTCTCCAGTCTGAAGACTTGTCACCTTACACATTTCTACTAAACAATCAGCTCTTTACAAGAACCAGTAACTTCGCCACGTTGATTTTCATACAGGAAATCAGATGATAACCGTCTCTATTAAGCAGCTATGGCAATAACAACGTAAAACCAGATAAACATAAAAAACGTAAGACCGAGACATTTTCGTGACCGAACAGTCGTTTCTTCTTTTGTCAAACGTAGCATCTACGTTTACTGATGTCTATATAGCCTTTTCCACAGAGGTAGACGTGGGTAGGAAGTTGCAGGTCCCGCAGTGTATTGCGATGACTACACCGAGACCGGATATGGTGGTGTACTCGGAGGCTAGGCGAATAGTATAGTTCGTAGAGTTGACAGTGACGTTCGAGGACGACATTGAAGTAGCGTATGAGAGGAAGAAGTTGAGGTACGATGAATTAGTGGATGAAGCTCGTGAGCGTGGGCAGCAGGCATATGTTAAGCTGGCAGAGGTAGGTGCCAGAGGCTTCGTGGCAAGAACTGTTACTTCTCTGCTGCGTGGGTTTGGAGTTAGAGGACGTAGGCTAAGGGAGGCGGTGAAGGAACTGTCACTAGTAGCTGAGAGGGCTAGTCAGTGGCTGTGGTTGAGGAGAGCTCAACTAGAGTGGGGGTGGGTGGGGTAGGTGGAATAGGGCAGCAGTATAGTTACTGGGGGCTACACGGACCTTTGACCTGGTAGGCTTGGAGGGGGGTGGGTCTGGGACGTCAGGCCGCACTGCTGAGCCATCCGGAGGTGTGGTGGGCCCAAGTCAGCGAAACACCGCTGAAGGACGGTGCCTACCTGATGACCCCGGTGAAGAGCTTACAAGGTGGCGTGTTAGGGTGTATAGTGTTAGGGTTGGAGGGGAGTAGGTGGGTAGGGTAGGGCTCTATGTTTCATCCCAGTGGGTAAGCGCAGGATATCTGTCAACTTATC